>CM060952.1:104672144-104737144 GCA_030765055.1 Mantis religiosa
TTCTATGACTCATTTGTTAATGACATCCAGCTACAAGTATGAGTAGTCTTGGACAAGAGTATTTTCCACAAAATTATCTATACCACAAGCAGGAACCTGTCATAGTGTTCATATGAATATCAAATTCCTCCTTATTTTTCCAGTACTTGACTATTTACTCGTACATATAGATACTGTCTCATAAGCAATGTCTCTTTATTTACGAAAAAACCATTTAAAATGTGTTCTGACAAGCAATTAACTAATTTCCAAAGTAATAGACCTTTAGATTCTATGGTCTTGAGCCATCGTTCGGCGAGGTTTATTATCCTACGATGGGACCAGTCTCTGGTTTCTGGTGCGAAGAATTCGGCGACACCCACTTGCACTTCAAGGTTATAAAAATTTCTTTAGTGCGAGATCAGGGCTGTATGCTGAGTGAGGTAGCAGTTCGATTCCTCCCTATTCCTGAACTTTTTCCCTAGTTGTTCCTGCAGTATGGGCTGTCACATTGTCCTGTTGCAATAGAACTTTATTTCGGTTAACTAATGCTGGATATCTCCGTCTCAAAATTTCATGAACTCGTTCCACTTGTTGAGAATAATAATTCGCATCACTCGCCCGCCCGTGTGGAACTAACTCCCAGTGAATCACACCTTCAAAATTCCACTAGAAACCATTACTTTGGGAAGAACTGAATTTTTTTAACGATGACTTTGGTAGGTTGGCGGGGATCAAGCCACTCTTTCGGGACATCAGGGTTTCGATAATATACCCATTTTTCATCACAAGTGACAATTTTGCTGACAGATCTATTATAGAATGGGATTACGGATAAGCTGACGACAGATATAGACTCTACGTTCACCCTGTTGAGGTGTCAGTTCATGATGTAGAGTTCCAGAGCTTCTGTATGATTTTCGAAGAGTCTTAATTTGTCGATGTATGGTATCTTTTGATGCACCAAGGTCTTCTGAAAGCCTACAGGTACTTTTTTGCAGATTTTCTCGCAAAACTTGGCGTGTATCCTCAATATGTCATACTTCAGGTCTTCCAGAACGTTATAAATCTTTAATGTTTTCGTCTCCATTGTTGAAATGTTGGAACCATCGTTGTGCCACACGCTCACTAACGACATCTTCTCCTTCCACTTCAAATATTCTTCGAGCAAAGGCAGCGACTTCATAATCTTGTTTGCAGTAGTGTTTTAGAATAAACCTAAGTTCAAACTTTGTTATCTGCATTCTGTAATTGTTTATTAACTACTGAAGACCGATACATGTTCGCAATGTACGTAACACTAGCCTTGACGTTCTGTAAATAGCATTGGCAAACTAAAGAACCCCAATAAAATTTCCAAAACACCATAATAAAAAAAACCGACATTAGTTCCTTATGAGACAACCTAAAAATTGAAGTGTAAAGAACCAAGTAACAGCAGGACAACTGCGATGGCAAAGAGGTGAGATGTGGAGAACCTCGACACTCTCCTTGAGACCGGTATGAAGAGAGTTCTGTATCCATTCTTAAAGAGAAACCAGCCTATGTGGTAACAACAAAAAAACCAGAAATGAGGTTACGGTTGGGCTGCTTGCTCGGGATATAGAATAACTAAAGCATGGGACTCATTAACACTGTCAGCGTGGTAATGCTGATATCACTCAACTGGTCCGCGCAGCTGTACTGACAACACTAACACTACAAACAAACAGATTTGTTGCCATCGTGACATTAATCAACGTTACGTTCCGAGAAAACTCGGCGTGAAATTGCTGTTGGCCACACTGCCAAGATGAGAGGAATTCAACCAATGTAAACACTTGTCTCTGACATCCATCCGTCAGTCTTGCCACAATTTTTGATTACATTACCCACAAATCATGTAAAGCTGTCTGTCTCTTGGGGACAACTATATTACTATTAGATTACATTGGCCAAGAATGAATCCTGATCTCTGAGCGGTTCAAACGTGACGTAAAACAGAAGCTCCACATTGCGTCCAAACTAGATATTTAGCAATAGGACAAGGAGAAATTTAATTCTGGATTATTTCGCATTAAAACGGAAATAACTTCAAAATATGTTATGCAATACAACTTATTCTTAAACTCATTCCACAAATTGTTAATAACAATTATTTATTTACATATTTCTTGTTAAAATGCACGAAATGTAGATCTCCTTAAAGCACATATATTATTTCAAATAGTTTTCTTATGTCATTAAGCAGTTTCAAGGTGTCTGCGTTGTTACAGTTTTGTGTATCAAATTTAAATTATTCAGATAAAATATAGGTAACTAGTTTAAATTAGAAACTATGTGACAAATACTTGCTGAAAAGATTGTTGATGGCCACTTTATACTAAGGATGCAGCACACAAATCATGGACCTTATCTTACAAACATTTCTAAATATTATAGAAATCTCCAACACATGCGTGAATCTCCCTTAAAAAACTTACGAACCTGATTTAGTGAATGAGATGTAACTTCTTGTTTCTAATGTACTGTGTATATGCTGCAAAATTACCTTAGATTTTGTTAATTAAATACTGCTTTTAAAACTGCTTTACAGCAAATATAAAATCCATATAAAATGTTGTATTATACTCTGCCTGTAAACAATGAATTTAGGAGTGATGAAATGACTATTCATAGTAAGATTTCCTATCTAAGAGGTTGAAAAATAAGAGTATGGGTAGCTTTTTTGAAGTTGTATACTATCCTATAATTTGTTTCGCTAATTTCCACAGTCCAAGCACATGAATATGTGACCTGGTTAATCAAGATGGTTTGATGTATAAGGGGTTGAAAATAAAGGGCAACTATTAAAAATGAGAGCAGATATTATATAATTCAAAATGTGACTTAGGTGGGTTTGCAATTTCTAAGGTAACCCATGATTTTTGCGAACTCCTATTGCATAATTATTCAAAACTGTAGAAAGATTTAAACAATGCAGATCTATACATAGGTAAAGGGTTTCAACCTCTTAGAGTTGTAAAGTACATTATAATTTCGTTGGGTCCTATAGAATACAGTCTCATCTAGCCAGGGCAAAAAATATTGATTTGGAGGTACTGAATGCATTTTCCGGGTTTCTAGAATCTATATACACCAGCAAAAAAAAAAAAAAAAAAAAAAAAAAAAAAAAAAAAAGACAAATCTGCAATGAAAGTTGGGGGAAACGCAATTTTTTTTTTTGTATTGTAATTTTACGTCCTCCAAGGTTAATTCATATTGGACGGTGAATGAGATGGGTGAAATGATGCTCAAATGTGTGCAGTGTCCATGGAGCTTAGAGCTTAAGGATAAGGAAAAACCCCAGAAAAATCCTTATCCAGGTAGCTCACCTTGGCCGAGTTTCGAACTCGGAACCTCTTGAACGTGAGGTAGACTGGCTACCATCTAGGCTACCGAGGCGGGCTAGGGGAAATGCAATATAGGAGCAATATACATTCTCAATTTTATAGTTATATTCTAAACCTGTCCATTTAACCATTTGGGCGCTAAGTCTTGCAATAAAATTTAAAATTAACGTCTGGTGTTCATATTGACGTGAATATGATAGAGAAACTCCCAAAACCCAGTTTTAAATTATGTAAACATTATACAGCGCGCTAACATCTGGAAATAGAAATTCAATGGTGAAAGAATTATCAAAACAGGATATGAACGAAATACAAAGTCCCTCATTACTGCAAAATAATCATTTTTAAAATATTCTAAACTTGCGCAGTTATAACTTTGAGTTTTAAACCATTAAAAGTCCTCCACGATTGCTATAAATTACCAAAGGAAGCTTCTGATATCCATATTTCAGCAAAATGGGATTGTACGTCGTGAAATCATCTAAACCACCCGTTTTAAAATGTCTAGAAACATATAATCTATAAATATCTGGAAGAAATGTGCAGAAGCAGACATTTGTCAAGGCTGTGCAGGTCCCTTACTTTCTAAAGACCGTATAGTTGTGTATGTGTAGGAACGAAAGATGTATGGCCGCAGCATATTCTCAGTGAGGAGTGCAATTCCTCAAAGTAATGTGCCATGAATTTCCATAATTTTTTGGCTCTTGGAGGGGAAGATGCATGGCCACGTTTCCTGGAAAACTTGCTGTAAAAGTAATAGTCTGAACATTTGAGTTTTCATAACAAACATGCCCCAAGACTATACGTTAAAATAGCTGTGATGTTGGCACGCCTCTCGCCGTCCGCCGCCGTATTACCAGCGTCTACCTGGGAGGGCGCTTTTCAAAAACTGTTTTACTTCAAACGAGATCTGCTCTCTGGAGAGGAAACGGCAGATCAGGATATCATAAGTATATCTACTAACTACTGGGTTCCTTTTAAGGGAATGTGTTTGAAATCAACAAATCTAGCGCTTTCTGAGCAAGATTACGGTTGGAGTTCCAACATATCAACAAAGCTTGGGCCTCTTAAAACATAATGCTGGAATAGTAACGCTGGACGAATTCGTGGTCTCCAATCTCGTTCCTTGGTGCATGTGCTACCAGCTGCACCAGTGATGAGCTCTGCAACTTCTATCTCAGGATATGCGTGGGCGGCTGTGGCACAAACACCAGTTAAGTTGGCGATAAATTCATGAAAGCTAATAATGATCTATTTAACGTGAGCTGCCAACTGTTTGAGGATGAAATGATAATTACCACTTGAACTGATAATTATGAATTAGATATGCTAACTTCGAAGAGGTATATTCAGATTTTAGTTTAAAAATACTGCCTTAATAATGATGATGATGATGATGATGATGATGATGATGATGATGATGATGATGATGATGATGATGATGATGATGATGATGATGATGATAATAATAATAATAATAATAATAATAATAATAATAATAATAATAATAATAATAATAATAATAATAATAATAATAATAAAAATGTAGGAGTATGTTGCCGTTAGTTGCAGAAATACTTAAACACTTATGAAATATACGAAACTCTCGACGAGAAATACGCAAATCTTGGCAATACCTACAAACAGTACCTTGCAAAAATGTCGATGATTGACATTCCTGTGCAATTTTCAGAATTTCTTCTATGCGTCTTGATGACAGCCTGACTAACTTATCAGCTTTAGAGCTGATGGCTTCCTGGACGACTGAATCCACTAGAACCTAATTATCTGAACGAATGACCTCGTGATTAAATTTATGTTGACTAGCCAATGAAAAACTCATACTTATGAAATTATGCATTGACTTTAATGCGCGGAAACTAATTGTCGACATTTATTCATCTCTCTACCATTTCTTTATAAATCGTTGATAAACCTAGCCCGTTAACAATAATTCCTGCATCAACTTGCAAGTCCCTTTTTCTGTAGTCATGTCTGTCGCTTTAGTTGTTACTGAATAGGACAATAAAGTATGCAAAGTTCAGTGAACGTTTATTAAGACTAACAAAAACAGAATAGTATGGTTTTCAAAGCACATTCCTTTTTATCTACGTGCAACATTTTGGCTATCTTATCGCTAGGTCGCCTGCACAGCACGTGGTACTTACAAGAAACCAGAGGACATCAATTCGGAGGGAAAGTGAATGAGTTTAGGTAACATGAGAGCTGGGAGGAGACCAGTTTTATGGGGAAACCAAACACAGGAAGTGCCAATGACATCGTAAATCACTGATCCCTTTCTCTAAACCAACAAGGTGTCCAGGCTTCTAATTGGTCAGACACCGACATCGTGGCGCCAGCCGGCATCCTTGTACCTTAAGTGGGAGGAGTCATCAACTGGACACTAGGAAATCACTCACCACGACCGTATAATGTGCGGAACAACAAAGGACCTCCTTTCCAGTTTACATCGCAACCACCTGTTTTCCTGGCGATTTTACGGATTCTTTATCAACTCCAATTATTTAATTCATTTATTTCCCGGTATATTAAACATCTGGCGGAATATCTGACTTCCCTTAACCTCCACTTGACAGTGTTCCAACTTCTGGAAACGTTATAAAGCTTCTCAGTACCCTTTGGAGTGGAACAATCAACGGCCAGAATGGTTGATAATAATTATACCATCATCATTTATCATTAAATCGCTGTGTCGTTTCTTTAGCCTCAAAAAAAAAAAAAAAAAAAAAAAAAAACTACACAGTTTTTACAAACTACAGAAACCACACACAACAAAGTAGAGCTGAAGCTGGTAATACGTAGACCCGCTCTCACAGTCTCCAAGTTAACTCCTTTGGAAAAGACACGCGGTTAACGACCATTCAGAAAAATACTATTCTCACGTGCTAATTATGAAATATGGGTTCTGTGATTTATAATGTTAGATATATTACATAATTTTCATATTTGTATACAATTATTTAGTATATCCTCCAAACAAACGTACCCTTTTACATTAAGGTCATTGCAATATTTTACCCCGATATCGTACAGTAATACACATACCTATTCAATTTTATGCTGTTTTGGCGTCTTTGTTACTAAATAACACAAAGCAGTATATGTATAGCATGTGCTGCCTGAAATGAAACATAAGCAGCAATTTTCAATTTTACACGCACTTTTAGTAAATTAGGAATTGAAACTAGCAGATGTTTTGTAACCCATGTCCGTGGGAAAGTATTTTGAGTGCCTCTTGAGATTATTCTACATACATAGACTTTAATTATGTGACATTTTTGATAGAATAGAGAAGATGTAAAAGGCAGTTTGGAGTAAAAAGATCAGAATGTTTCAGGAATGCGAAAAGAAGAGTTTCGATAAAATATCCTACACGTCCAAGTACTCTTTAAATAAAATAAAAAATTAGGGTCCCTTTTTTCTTCTTCAAAACTGGCAGTTGCAACAGAATTCAACCTCAAAAGAAAAAAAAAAAATAATAATAATAATAATAATAATAATAATAATAATAATAATAATAATAATAATAATAATAATAATAATAATAATAATAATAATAATATTGTTAATGTGTTTTATGATGTTGTTTGAAGTTTAAAATTATTTCAAGAGTGTTCAGGGTATATTAATATTTAAATTAAGTTTTAAAAGTGAAATTTTTAAAATAAATAACACTCTTATTGTTTGCTACGAAAAACGTGGTTATAAAGATGGCATGGTTACTATGGTGATACCGAAATTAAAGGATTGCAATAAGTAAAGAATCATGATGGATTTCAAAGGAATGTTGGTTCTTTGTTACAACGCGTGCAGGTGCAGTTGGGGTGAATAGTTGTTTTAACAAAAGAAACATAAGAAACAGTGTCCTTAGCAGATTTCTAAAGGGTAGTACTTGACTGTTTGAACAGGCATTCTTCGGACCCTTAATAATGGCATGAAAAAATAGTCATAAAGGGAAGCTTTGGTTGAATAAAGAGGGCTTCCAGAAAGTGAAAGTCACACATACACCCACGCGCAGCCGTGGTCATTCAGTCCGAGGCGTAAGGCCGATTAGGGCAGTCCTCTTCTTCAGTCTTGGTCGAGGGCAGACCAGAAGTGATGAGAGAAGTTATTTGTCGGTTTATATGTACGTGAAGAACGAATTAAGTTTATCGAGTAATAAGCATTCCACCTTCAGTCTCTCTGAACAGTGATATGTTGGTAACCCTTGGCCGGCAACTTCAAGTTCGATGTTCAGTTCGAAACTTCAGTTTGAAACGGGCATTACAGTGTCATTAAAACCATCCTTCTCAAACATATCCACGCATACTCTAAGATAAACCTCACTGCTTAACCCTGAGCTAAACACTATTTGCTTCAAACTGTAGCGGAAAGTGGAATTGTGCGCCACTCAACTTTTTTGTATCAATGGTGAAGGAAAGTCAATAAGCATCACGTAGACACATGTGGACTTTAAGCTTAACTTTCAGAGTATAAATACATAAAAAGTGTTACCTTGACCATTTATAGAAACATGATGCTTTAAGAGTGATTCTATTTGAGAGATTATTAGTTCAATTATCTTTTAACTTTTTTGTCAATTTTAAATAGGAATTAAATTCAATATATTCAGTTATTTATCTCATTTCTGTAAACCATTTCTGGAAGGAAGAAAGACTTCTGTCCGAGACTACGCCTTGAGAGAAGAGTCATCATGTTACTGCTGGGAATTCATAAGTATCTAATTAAAAATTAAAAGCCTCTTCAAATGTCACAACTTGGCGATACACTAAATTAATATTACACTGTAGTGTTTTTTTTATTTTCATTAAGTTCTCGCATGTCTAACAAGTTTTAATTATGAATAAACTGTATACATTGAATTTTCTAACAAGTTCTCTTGATCCTGAAAAGAAAAAACAATGTAGTTCTGCCTAACTGATAATACTCCGTACATTACAAACTTACTACTCCAAAAACATCGATCTTGTTTAATATTTTAAGAGCAAGTTTTGCCACTGGTTTGGATTTTACTTCTAAACCTAGGTCAACATTCTTTGTTTTTCGTGATGTCATGAAAGAGACCGGAATTTCAAAGCCAGGTTATCGTTACTCTCTTCAAACATTTGACTGTCACTTCAATTTCCGGTAGCCTTCTGTAGTTTAGGGATAACATGCCCTTTTTCGGAAGGTAACTAAAATCGGTGATCGCAGATTTATACCTAACAGCAACTTGAGCATCATAAAGAGGCATGTAAGAAAATTTAAGCAGTCTGAAACACTAAGAAATACAGTTAAAGAGCATCCAAGGAAATGAATAAAACTAAATCTGCATACATTTGTATAAAAATTACATAAAAAAAAGGTTCTCATCCTTTTCTCTATCTACTATTAGTTACCTTTATGTGGCTTCTATGTTTTTACAAACACAATTCGGTATGAAGTATCTACAAAGTGGATAACCCATTCCATGACTTTGTGAGAAACAAGCGAAGACTGACACTACTTAAAAATTTGAAATTAAGACTGCTAAAATCAAATTAATAACGGATATCTTGGCAATCGACAAAGAACTTTATTTTGAACTTCACTTCTAATACACTTTTTATTTTAAAATACATAACCAATGTATTAACGTAATTATAATCGGATTTTATTTAGCTTTAATTTTAACTGTTGATACCATAAACAAATTTATGGAAAATATAGTTTTAAATCTCGGCAACTTTTGTATAGTAGACAAGTTTTCATTCCTTAAGGTTTAGTAAGTTTTACATTGTAAAAAGTTTCTTCGGATCAAAGACTGTTTCCCGGAAATTCAGCATATGCATTTTATGCCATGTAAACATCTATAATTAAAACCGCTAGAACCATTTTTCAAAGAATAAAAAATTGGCAAATATTTTCTTATAAAAGTAGCAGAAGAGGGATTTTCTTGAAAATCTTGAATCGAAACTTTCAGGTGCTGAAGTAAAATTGGACAAGCTTTCCCTATCCGTTATTATAATTTGTAAATATGAGTATATAATTATATGTTGGAGTAAAATTTACGGAAAGAAATTTATTTAAGTTTTATTTAAATATAGGTTTCATTCGCTTTTGTATATTTGGTAAGACCTTATTGGAAGTTTAAAGAAAATTTTAATTCATTGGAATCTTTCAAATTATTAAATTCTGCATTACTTAAATGCATCAGCGTAAGTCAAATTTGAAAAAAAAGCGATCTATCTGAAATTCAATTGAAAAAATCGTTAGTAGAAACTTGATCGATTACAATACGAGCTGAAACTGTGGTCCACATTGCAGATATTTTAACATTGTCTATATAAAACACCAGGATGGTTAAATCCAAAATTTATTTTCTAAAAAAGAAATATAATTCCATATTTCAACATTTATTAGTCATATAATAACTATTAATAGATGTTAATAGCACTGACTAATGGCTATCATAGATTTTAAATTTGATGTACACACACTTACACATTGAGCTTGTTCTAAATATGTATTTTCAAAATATACATTATTATGCTCAAATTGTATTTCCAATGAAATATCGATGTCGAATTTTTTGAATGGAATTACTGCTCCAACTATTAATTAAATGCTGTACTACAGAAACGAGAATAAGGATGCTGCACGACTTGGGTGTTTGAACACTATGGTCAGGCAGCAGTGACGTCAGTGTCCCCATGTTTCACCATCAATTAGAAAACCCAAGCGAGCTTTTAGGCGAAGGAAGAAGGAAATCCTAAACCTTGCATCTGCAAACCCAGCAATAACTTCCAAGTTGAAACACAATAAATCGGAACAGCCACCCTCGTCGATCCTTCTGCGACCCAAGTGGTTAACCTCCTTCGCTGGCAGTCATATCATTCTTTCCCTGCAGCAGCAGTAACCAAGGCGGAGTTTGCTAATGAAATTCCCAAACTACCTTATATTTTTACCACAGACTAAGAAACCCAGTATTCGAACTTGCAGACACAGCCATAGGGACAATAATGTCAGTTGGATATTTATGATCATAGAATAAAAGAGGATTGACACCTGATAGCTGAATGCATGGCTACGGGTTTATGAACAGGACATCTGCAGTTCAAATCACCTCTGACCGAAGTTTTCCTCGCCTCTCATAACTAACAATGCCGGAGTGGCACGAGCGATGAATAAAATTTGCTACTGTCCGGCCGTTGTATCTCCGGCTCTGACGTTTTGCGACTGTAAAAGGTGGAAGGGGAAACCTAATAGTACCAACATACAGTAATGACCAATTGAAAAAATATCCTCAAAATTATCTTTAGAATGAAAATATAGGACTATATTAACTTTAAAACACTGAAATACAATTTACAATTTCATCATAATGCAAGATATTTACAGTTCAATTAACTTGAAGTGGCAGCTGAGTTAAGATGCACACTAAACGGAATTAGTCTGTTGCCAATCCAAAAGGAGACTGAGGATGTTTGGTACACGTACAGTAGTTGATGCATGCACCATCAATGGCTCCACATGTATAAATCATCCATAGTCTCCCTTCAGGTTTGATAACAGACTAATTCCATTTAGTGTGCATCTTTACTCAGCTGCCACCTCAAGTAAATCAGAGTGTATTACAACACCACTCTATTCGAATATTTCATTCACACCTTTCACACACACACTAACTGCATCTGTTGGTAGTACTGGGAGTCTCTACATCCGCTGTCGTGGTCAGGAAGTTAAAACTGTCTGCTAGCGCCAATCAGCATTGTCGCTGGTAGGCGTGGCTCCCGAACCCAACACCGTGTTGCCAGCTTAAATTTGTTTGAGCCACGTGGCCTAATAGCGGCTTGCACTGGTGAACTTTCTTTGGTATATTTTTTGTGCGTGAATTCCGATGTTTAGTGTTCGTAAGTCCTATTATTATCGCTATTATAATAATATGGCTACTGGTTCTTGAAATATGCAAATACATGAAATATTTAAAATACGCATTGTTCCTCTGCTTGAAATTCCCGCTAAAGAACTGGCAACAGCCTGCTTCCCCCTCTCGAGAAATGTCAGAGCCGGAGATAGAACGGCCGAGGTATAAGCGATACTCACAGGTTGCACAAAGCTTAAAGTAACCCGACATTCATCTTTCAGAAAAAGGAAAACCTTATCAAGATAACTCACCCAGATCGAGATTCGAACTCGGGACCTCTTAAATGTGAGGCGGACACGCTACTACCCCGCGGGCACTATTTAGTAGTTGATTAACGTCCATTTTTACTGCATACACCACCACAGGCTGTAGACACTGATGCATGAAATGAAATTTTTATTAGGAAAAGAAATTTGGGAAGGAAAAGCTCAGCTTTAGGGTATCCCACAGAATTTTGTTAGTTATAAGTACTCAGGATAACCTGATGAAAACATCTGTCAAGAATTATGGTCCAGGAGGGATCTGAAGCGAAGTTCCCTGTTTATGAGTCTATATCTGAAAGTACATATGGCCGCCATGTGACAAAAGTGGACCTTAAACGCTATTGAAAAGAAAAAAAATGGAAACGGCAGATTTCAGCTCTGCAGCCTACTACGTCAACAAAACCTCAATGAGGCAAGATAACTATGGGGTCCCTAACGTTTCCAAATTGAACATCCTCGGCCAAATACTGTTTGCCAATGGAAAGAAAGTCGCTGATAGGAATGTACTACACTTATGCGTTCCAAAATAGTGCAACAAGGACAGTGAATGCGTGAGGCACATGCCACACAAGGAGTAGAACCATTAAACATGCGTACTACACAAAAGGAATTCACTCAGTATGCTAAAGTAGAAGGAGTCAACATGTTTTCGAATGGGCTGTAACTGAACTGACCCGAGTGTCATAAATAGCTACCAGGCAGGGTATCAGCAATTTCCCCCCTGCGCCTCATTTCCCTGGGACTTACTTTGCTGTGGCAAACTGCATGTTCCACCGTAAGAAGGGCTGCATACTGGCGGATGCACAGCACACGTACTACAGAGCAGGGCCATGTTTTATGACATAAACCGTGATGATTACTCGAGGACAAAGCTAAAGGACGAGGTATGGAACAAAACAGCTGAATAACTGAATTATCGTTTCAATGTATAGCCTCCAAAGTGGAGACACAAAGATGTCGTACGTCATATTTCCTCTTTACTGTACTGCTCTCAATTTGCAGCCAGCCTAACGGACAGGTTCTGACAGAAAGTTCCATGCTAGACAAGAGAGAGCATGACCACCACAATCGCCGCACGCCACCGTCCACAGCGCCTAACACCGCACCCAGCAAGTGAAACGAGCCAGAGAAATCTGTGGTATTAATTATTCCAACAAAATATTTGCTCGGGATACCCGTAAAACAATATGCTCTTCGGGACAACTGAACCATTCCGTTCGGTAGAATGAACAAGCTGATTTGCTGATTTGCTCAGGATTGCATGCTGTGAAGTTTTATATCTTGAATGACGATTTCATTAATTTAACTTACCACACTCCGTCTTCTTGATTACATGTGTATCTACCATTAATCTCAAAGATTTCTTAAAAAGAATTCTCTACTCACCATTAGAACTGTACTTTCGTAGAGCTCAGAACATTAGATCTAATATTCGGCGGTTGTCGTACTTCTGATTTTCTTAACTTGCTTTCTGCCCCGCTATGGAAATGTCATATGTGTATAGTTTGCGGCGGAAATACAATCGAAATGGTTGAATCATCGTTATGTAACTATTGTAGACCAACTTTTAAACCCTTGTATGCTTTCTTGGGCCCCGTAGTTATTTAGTATGACATAAAGACTACATATTTGTCATAAGATAATACGGAAACATAAATATGCAGCGGAATAGAGACGAAGCTGATGAATATGGAGATTGCCTCCTATTCAATCCAGTAAATGACAGATAATCTACAACCAGAAAAATAATCTGGCCTGCAAATTTGCGCTGTTCTCAAGCATCATGTAAAAAACTTGTTTCAAAGTTTGCATTTTTTTCCTGCTCCTTCGATCACTCAAATGCTCAAATATTCTTGCATAATTTGAAAAAATTCCTAGTAAACATATATTGATATTGTGATTAACGTAACGCAGTTAGAAGAGTCTGCTTTAAATCAGAACTATCATATATTCATTTCCCCTTTATATAGGAGTATGATGTCGCCAACCCTTGAACGTGGTTCATCTAGAATTTTCGCTTAAGTCGCTTCCATTCCTACTGAATTCTGTGTATTTAGAACCATTCTATGTATCTCATTTTATTTTCACGGTTCTTGAAAACATTTATCAAGGTTAAGCTGATTTGGATAGGAGAATCAATTGATTGGCGTAGTGTACAATGAGTAACAAAGGTATATTAATTTTTATTGGGTAGGGAAATAATGCATTCCATCCAAAAATTTGGTAACCTCTTTCAAGAAAATCCATGATTTGAGGCCCCTGAAACATCGAAAAGGACCTTAAGAAAACATCCACTCGGACTGTATGTGTGCGTGTGCGTGCGCGCGCGCGCGTGTGTGTGTACACGCGCGCGTATGAACAGCGTAACTCAGAAACAAAATATCAACAAATTTGTATTTAAGTTCAGTAAAGATACAGTACAGCCAAATAAGTTCCGAAGTACCATTCACGGGGAAAATTTTTTCGTTATTTTTTATTTTCTCTAAGCTGGTTCTAACGATTTTGATTCACCTTTCATATATTTAAGATACTTACATGCCCTATATAATATGCGCATTCTGAATTTTCTGGGAGGTCTTTGAAGTCTTCTTTATTTGGAAGGCATTTGTACAATTTTATACCCTAAAAAACCATAAGAGATAGAGTACTGGTGCTCAAGTCAAGCAAAAAAGGGGAAATTCAAATCACCTCCTTCCACCCGCTGCGACAGAATGGCCCGCTTATGCTGGTTACTGAGTTCCAATGACGGCACGGCACGTAGAGAAAATGAAAGGTGCACACTTCATCCTTATCTCATTGTTTTGGTCACTGGAGGGGAAGCGAGCGCGTGGTTTAGGATAGAGAAACGCCTGTACAGAAAAAAAAAAAACAGGTAGATCTCTTAAAAACAATCGTAAATGATTTGTTATTTGACATCAAACATATCGTAGATCTCTTATTATTCGTTTGAATTTGTCCAATCATTTTGAAGTGCTGGCGTTATTCGCGAACAGTATAATATTTTAAGAACAGCATATACTGATCCACTTCTAAACGTTTGGCCATCGATTTGCTTTCCAGCCTCCATCTTGTATCTACAATGTAACGTGTAATGAAACTATTTCTGTAAAGGTTCATCTCGATAGTGGGTACAGAAAAAGATGTGAATGTGACAAATCAAGGAGCCACGGATACTCAGGAGGAAGGCCATAAAGCACCGTTCATTAGCAGGCAGTGAACAGATCGCTTGTTGAGATAGTACCTAGTGTTAAGGGAATTAACTGTTAGACCAACAATGTCAGTCATTCATCTTGTGGTTCACGTTGGACAACTCCCACGCGTGCCTTATTTCAGACAAATGCAATGCGTCTTAGCTTAGAATCCTTACCTGATATTCTGCTTTCGTGCTTCGCTAATATCGCTAGTCGACAAAAATGAACTTTTTTCTTTCACAAGAATTAATATAACATTTTCTAGAAGAATTTTTCGTGCTGAATTCAAATATTTTTAGTTCTTCCCCCATCGGGCAGGAGTTTTGTGTGATATTTATTTGAATTTTTATAATATTCTTAAAAAAATCCATAATAGCTATCTAACTCAAAATTCTGACTTACCTAGAAAGTGATAGTGATTTTCGGACATATTTTGCATCTGGAACGTCTCTCTTCTTGGTCCAACAGTAGTCAGCCAGCATATTGGAACTCCACTTGCCTTGGTACCTCTTTTCCATAGTAGAAATTTTCTGATGAAAACGCTCAACGTGCTCATCTCTGACAGCTCCAGGATTTTCGGGGAAGAAGTCTAAGTGAGAGTCCAAGAACTGAATATTTAAAGACGTGGTGCATCCCATAGGTTCATAAGAATGCAGATCAGTCACTATGTAACAATAGTTTTCTGCTTTATGGTTTCCAAGAAAATTGAAACATACATTTTTGAAAGGCTGCCAGGCTTCTTGCTCCAGTGGATTTAACAATCCTTCGAAATGCTCATCACCAATTAATGACCGGATTTGTGGTTCTATAAAAATTCCTTCTTTAAGTTTAGCATCACTGATTTTGAGGAATTTCGATTTCCGGTGCAAGAACCCATCAGACTGTTCATCCATAGCTTTGACGAATTTTTTAATTACTCCTAACTTAATAGCCAATGGAAGTAATAATATTTTTTTCAGGATTCACTAAACGGACATATGACAAATTTTTCTGGCCAGGGATAAGTTATTCACGTTTAGGCCATGATTTTTAACATAGTGAGACTTCCTATCTCTGCTTTCCCAGAAGCACAAGAAACCACAAAATTTGGTGAACCCAAGATGCAAACCATTATAAAGCAATGACCTTTAAATCACCACAGATATTCTATTCATATTTTCCATATTATATTTTATCTAAAATTAGTTCCATATTTTCATATGTCTCTATTTCCATATTGTATTTTCTCTAAAATTAGTTCCATATTTTCAGCATGCATATATCAGCCGCATCATTTTGGATGTTTACATAATTGGTTAACTGTAACATATAAGCAAAATCGTCCTACACAAAGAAGGTAGACGTCGTTAAAACACACTCTGTCCTTTTTATCTGCGAAGAAACTAATTTCGAGAATTTTCTTGTTATTGGCTTATATTTTCAAATACAATTTCCTCAAATGGAAAGTCATTTCGTTTTCATGGCCTGGCCTTGGGGAGAGCATAGATATCAAAGTCATCATATAGCGACCAGCTCCTAAAGATTTGCCTGTCGCTTAAACCTACTATATTCTCCTAATTCTAATGTACCTATAAGTAAATATGAAATAAAACTATTTCCACAAACGTTTATTTAGAATAAGCATAGGCATTTTTAAAAAATAGCTTTGTAAGAGGGAGCAGAGACAGTTAAATGAGTGCACGCATCAGATTTTTTCATTTCATGAAAAACATTTGTTAGAAACTGGTAGTGAGTTATAATCTACTGACACAAAACTTAAAACTCACCAAAACTTTATTTTCTCTGAAATTAAATAGTAAATACACTTGCTATGTGAACCTATCTGAACCTAGATAAATTCTTATCTAAAATAACATGGGAGAGAGTGTATGAGAAAACTTTCTTTCCCATAACAAAGGTCTATGTGCATTGAATTGCTTTCTACCAGGTATAAAAAGACAGCAACTTAGATATCTCGAGGTACAAATGAGTCTTTTTGTGAACGTACACAGTATTCATGAGAAGTTGGGTTTTCCACTCGTTGCAGCCAACCTAATGTGCCTTTTGTTTATGCAGCAACACGTTTATATTTACTTTTCATACACAAAGAATATAGTCATATTTTTAGTTAAATAGTTACTATTTCAGTCTTTCCTTCTTTACTTGCTTGCATGTCTTAATATGATTTCATTTCGCCTGTCATGTTGTTTTTCACATTAAAATACCAGGCGAAATAGGGCGAATGATCTTATCTACACTTATTAGCTTGAATCCAACATAGTATTCAAAACAAGAATCCAAATTTTATTTGTTAAACATTCGCTACTGTACGGTAATCAGATCTGTGATTAGATATCAGAGTATAAAGCCCACTGAAAAGGTTGGATCTCTAAACGAACATTTATTAAAACTACACCCTCTTAATGTTTTCCTAAGATTAGGGAAAAGTAAATGATGGCAATGAACTCTCCTGGCTCGACTTCAATCAACCTGGCGATTGCTTGAAAATGTAGTTCAGCTTAGAACAGGTGTAATATTTTTCAAGTTGGCACTGGTCAGTCATTTAGATACAACAACCAGCAAATAACGTAACATAATCATCATCGAAGCCCAAAACTTAGTATATAATATATTTAAGTTTACAATAAAATCTGGGATATAGAACCCGTCTGATTGCGGCTCGTGTTTTCGAACGTTTTCTCGATTCGTTTTAAACCACTCATCACTATTACATAGCAATATGCCAGACTCCAGATAAAGCATTTTACGGTATTTTACTCAGTTCTTTCTTCAAGAATGAACAGAAACAAATTTATCTTTCTGACACACAACTTAAACATAAATACTAAACTTCTGTTAAAATGACGAAGACATTCGATTACCTCTAATGAGATTTACAAAATGAATTTGTCAATAAACCCTCTTGCATCGCAATAAATGTATCAATTATATGACTTTTTCTACCATCTATCGTTTATTAATAGCTATACAAATTATTCTCACGAAAGCTATTTTTTATCTATTTCATTATGATGAAGATTAACTTTGGAGAATAGGTTACATTACACATTTCAGATAGAAAAGTAATAGCAAATGTCAAATGTTTTAAGACCCTGCACTATATGCTGACCTAGGTTCCATATTCTTTCTATGTAACTGCGAGAAACAACTTAGTTTCAAGAAAATTTTAAAATAATGGCAAAGCATTAAACAACCATTAATAATGGATATTTTGGAAATGGTTTATGCCAAAATAGAGTTTCTTCAAACAAATTGTGAGTTTTAAAGACAATACAAAAGTCCTTGCCAATTAAGTAAAATTTACAGACTACTCTCAGAAAATTTCAGATAAGCTTATATCGTTATTAAGATTATTAGGTATGTTATATGTCTTACACACATATTTAAACCAAATCTTTAGTTATTTTTAGGCATCCGTATAAAGGATGCTCTGTTGCGGGGAATTACCTTGAACAGTCTACGTAATTCAAGAGAGAAGCTGAAAGGAAAGAACTGGTTACATCAGAAGACTTTTTTTTTTTTTTTTTCCAAAAAGATTCTAAAAGCTAAAGTGTATATCAGATCACACAGGAGTGTCATTCGTTGTAAACGTCACCGTTGAAGAAGACACTTATGTCGTACTTAACAGCTTAAATAATTTGATCTACAATATCTACAATTATACTTGCATTAATACAAACTGATTTGCACAACTTTTTTTTATTTTTTTTTTTTTTAAACGAGTGTTATCTGAGTAGCTCAAGAAGCTGACGCAGAAATTCGCTTAATGCTGTCCACAACCTGATTGACAATGAAGAACAAGATGACGATGAAGATGATAGTGGTTAAAATGACGTGGAGGCGGAAGAAAACATTGTGAATGTTAATGAACTGATAACTAATTTAAACAATGTGATCCAGTGGATAGACAGGCAAAATGAATCAAACAGCATTCATCTCCCCCATCTTGCCAAAATACACGGAGAGAAAACGTAGCATTTCACTGCGTAAACAAACTTACAGATTTGTTTAAAACAAAGAAAAATTACGTTGGTGTAAAATGTGAACATTGCAATATAAATCAAGATCCGTTACACGGTGGAATACATCTCTCAGCGTAACTGGTGAGTAATTTTAAAAGTATTGTAATATATTTACCTTATATACCTACGAGAGTTTAATACTATACTGAAATTTATTATTACATGTATATTTCCCTCCTTCAAATGGGCGGGACTGATTTTTGTCCCTTCTAGCGTTGAATCTCTATATACCTAGGTGAGGTTATAACGCGGGGATAAAGGATATCCGCCAGCAACCCCGTTATTTCGGGCTTCTTATGTACTATTTACGGTGAAATTTCGGTGTCGATTTTTGGAAATAAATTCAATATCCTCTGTCTATTTTGTACGCTAAAGAGAAAATAACAATGGGTAACTTCAGCAAAGCTTAAAATAATTAATGAAGGGTCTTAAATAAATATTGTAATTTTAACTTTCGGCAAAAGGAAAACTAAAATATGGACAATGTACGCAATTTTTTTTTTTAAGTTGGTAGGTGTACCAGAGTGAATAAATTGTAAATATTTGTACTGCGTGTAAGACATTCGAGATAGGAAACCAAGGATGACACGTTGTCACGTTGTACTTCCTAAGATTCTAGTCATGGCACGAACCCAAGCCCTACAGTAGCAATCCGAGAATCTTGACACGTTTTGTGACATTTGGGCCAGACGTAGACGCTGTAAAAATACTTTAGCTCTCTCTCTCTCTCCCCTCGTGCCCCGCCCTCCCCGCTAAATAAGAAACTGTTCAGGCTGCCCCCATTAATCAACCAGAAGCTCGTAAAGTGTCTAATCTGTGCTACTGCGTGTACAGCTGCCTACAAAAGGGCTCTTCTACATCTTGGGGACACGGAAGGTAAACATATAGTCTTCCTAATCCGAACAAATTGTGTAAAGCTTACACCTCACGCACTTAGACCTACAAACATTCCCTGAGGACAACGTTCTCCTGGAGGAAAGGATGACATGAAGGAACCATTAAAGGCTAATGTCACAGAAGTCTACAACGGTTGTAGATTCCAAGACCAGTCCGAGTGCTAGATCTCCCATACCCACGAAAATTGGAAGTAATTCTCAAAAAGGAAAGGAATGAAAGGGAAATTATGGAAAAAGAACTATGGTAGATGTGAGACCATCCCAGCATTTGCCTGCCCGCCAAGAAACATCCAACACCAGACTGGGAATTAAACCTGAGACCTCCCGAAAAGAAGGCTTAACACGTTACCGCAAGCCCTATTTTACACATCTACAATTATATGAATATTATGAAACATCTTTCGCTATTGCCGATTCAGTTTTCGGATCAACTTTTTTCGTAGCTCTCGTTCCGTATGTGTTACTGACACACGTGAGGATGTGTTTCCACTAACAGTTCCTAATCTTCTTATCGTAAATTCAAAAAGTTGCAGGAAGTTATTTATACTGCAGAAATCAGTTGTCATACAAATTAAACACGTTTATGCAGTTTACCAGCGCGAGTAAAGTGAGTGGAAGCATTTAATGAAACAATCGCAGTGGCTTCGCTCTATTTGCAGCAATTTTGTCAGCATTCCTGAACCTTCGTTCCTTCAGATAGTTTTCAGCATCATCCCGACAAATCCGGAGATTGTGGCTGATGCTCCAAAGCAATGTCGTTTTGCCTGGCAAGGTTGTGTATTTTTACCACTGCTGATCGATGTGAGGAGTTGCCATACAAAGACAAACCAGGTCTTTTGCGCCCATTGTCCTTCTGGGACAAATCCGCAGTGAACATCACAAACACTCTTGCCTCTTCTAGTCTTCTTAAAACATGCATATTTACGAGATGTTTTGAATTTCAGCAACATGTCAGTCCTTCAGGCAGCGAATCGTACATCTTCAGCCAACATGTTATTCTAAACATGGTATAACTCAGCTTTACTCCAGAAAAATTAATTCTCGATTCTTTCTTTTCAGGAGAGAACATTTTTGGAATCAACCAACATCTGAGATACTTAATGCATGTTTAAATATGCGTGAAGAAATGTATGAACTCTTCAACTGGAAATCCAACCTCTACTGTAATATGAATATCCTGTCTTCAGTCACTCCTCAGAGTAATAAGTAGAAGTTCGATGTTTAGTACATCCATTTTTTCTTCAATGAGATTCTTAAGGGCAGTCTTCATGGCTTTGATGGATATTTGTACAATAAAACATTAACCTTTGTGCTTGAGCGTCGCTCCATTGCCAACATTATTAGATGTGATAAACATACATGCACAAACAACAAGAACTCTCTGTCATGCAAGGATATCCATCGTTATGATCATGAAAAGTGTATAGAATAGTTAACAATATTATACAGTTATCAAGAAGAAATAAAAATATCATTATCTCATACATTACAAAGAAAACAGAGTATCCCTGGAAATGTTGAAGATTTTAAACGGCTGCTATACAAACATTAACGGAAGCGTATCTTAGGTTTGACACTTTCTACTTTTTTTAAATAGGTATGCTAAGCATCGCAGTCGATCCGAACATTTAATACTCACATTCACCGGAAGCGTAATTTTTACTCTCTTTACCAATATAGTCTAGAAACTATATTTAGATAATTTATTTTTCTACCTACGGCATGTTGCACGAGATACATGTTTGCATATTGTTTGGTTACGTGTTTTACTGAAGGTATAAGAGGCTGAAGTGGTAGTCAAAGCTTTCAAAATTGGTTTGCTATATGATCAGTTTCAAATTTCATTCTTTGAAGATAGTAAGTTCTTCAAAATATATGCTTAAATTCTGTAAGATTCAAACCATTAAGCGAATATCTCAAAAACAATAACGCAAAAAGTTATTTCCGAAACACTGTCTTTTAAAAAGAACTACGCTTCCCTGTGCAAGCTTTTAACCATCGCTTATAATTTACCAATATGCAAAATTAAACAAATGTAGTTCAGAATGAAGAGGATTTCATTGGTTTATTCGCAATTCTTCATAAAATTATAAAAATAATTTTTGCGAGAATAAAAAATAATTGACCATACAAAGGCAGGTAGTTGGAATTGCGAGATCCTCCTGAAAAGTTCCCTGTTGCATCTTATATTCGAACGACGACAAACAATTCTAAGTACCTAATTTATTCGAATTTTATTTTTTCCCATTCTCTTTCCCTCTCTCAGAATCTTTTACATGAAATGCTCGCTTGGAGACAGGTTTAATGGACTTCTAAACGTGCATTTTGGGTGTAATTGCGATATAAAATTGTTGGTAAAACACAATCTTTCTCTGGATACAAACTAAAGGTAGTTTGTAGAGAAAGTAATAATTTGTCCTCGCGAACATGAGTGGAAAACCAACTATTTTTTTAAAAAAAGAAAAAGAAACAGCAGAAAAACTGTCATTGACTCAGACCGTGTTTTAAATTTTATTTTATTCATATTTATTCACTCCCACATTTATGCTTCCAGATTTTGTAGAAGGTAGGCAGTCGTTCAATTAAAAAAATTATGCCGCCTCCGTCAAGAGCAACCACTGAGTAGAGAAGCTAGAACGCTGAAACTCCTTTGAAAGGGAAGGGCGAAATGACGAACACATTTCTAATGGAAAATTCTGCTATAAATCACTTATAACTACAACGTAAAATGTAGTGTAGTCTTTATTTTAAGCAGTACTAAGGACATTTTATTTCTCTTTCCGTTTTGCACGACTTTCGAGAAAGCAAATATTGCTGATCGTCAATGAATGATGGCACCATAATTCTTCTTTGTTTATACTTTCCTGTTAGTTTACATGGGTGTTTGGAACGTGCGACGCAGTGACGTTAGCCTGTTGACAGGAAACGCTGTGAAACAAATGAAGGCAGAAATATACGCGAAACAAATGACGGCAGAAATACGCGATGATATGTTCGCACATGGATAAACATCCACAAAGAAATTTTCAAGAGGCTCTATTTTACGTTTATTTGTCAGTTTTATTGGTGTAATCACGACGGAAATAGCCCGTGGTGTGCAAATAGTTTGTTCTGCCTCGGAAAGAGATTGTCATGACGTCGTTACTCACGCAGATTTGCCAACCTCCAGACGAGGAATAAAAAGACGGCTCGCTCGTTTTACAAAAAATTATGATCTCGCACGAGTTGCACAGGAGCGATGTTGAATGTTGTTTTGGTCCATGGGATGTCATCTAAAGTCCCGTGTTTACACACTGTAATGGTTTGGGGTACTAACTCTTCTCTCGGAATGCCACTTAGTGCCTAATTTCTGACTTCGCGGCCGAGATCTTGTGGAATGTTTCACTCCCACTGCCTAATCCCAGCTCTAGCTTCGTAGAAAAACTCAGCGCTGCCCGAGACTTCCTTAGTTTTTAAGAAACATAAAATTTATATTTTAATGAAACAAGCAATCACAATATGGCGGTATTTGTTCCTTTTAATTGATCAACTCGCCTTCACTTGCAAATTTCCTATTCGAAGCAAAATGCTTCAAAACAATGATGAGATGCCCACCTCTGTAGCGTATGTGGAGCCTATCTGCCTCACGTTCAAGAGATCCCGAGATAGAATCTCGGTCAGGGTGAGTTATCTGAATAAACCCTTTTTTCGAAGTTTCCCTCATGCTGAAAGATGAATGTCAGGTAGTTCTGAGCACTAAGGACTCGGCTCATCTGAGCACCATTTCACGCATTTCATTCATCGCCCGATATGACTAAAGTTGGAGGATGTACATTAAATAAAAAGGATAAAACTAGTGATGAAATGGACATTTATCCTTCATTATTGAGAAAACAAGCTAATTTGTGCTTTGTTCCGATCCAACGCTGTTATACCTCTCATTGGGGTAATGTTTGTTATACTATCCTTAAAGATGAAGAGAGTTAAATCATATTTTTATTTTTTACTAAAAGGAAAAAGAAGAGATCGTTTATGTTGAAAAAAAAACTCAAAATTGTCACCGGCAAGTACTTTCTATCCCTCTTTCTTAGGGGTGGTGATAGTATCCTCGCAATGTTTCACCCTTGGATGAAATTATGATCTCTAAAGAACTTCACATTCAACGGCTTGGAGTTTGCATTACTACCACCCCTAAATGAATGAAGGCATCAACATTCAGCAAAATCGTTGAGACAACCGGCCCAAATCCTCAAAATTGCCGCGTACCAAGATTAATCGCCCTTTCTTCCCTTGAGGTAATTTTGTATGATACCATCCTCAAAGTACTTTTGATCTTGCACGAAAGAATTGTGTGACAGTTTTGGTGAAACATGTTTTTCAACTAAATATTTTGATAAACAATTTGACGCATGCCAATTTCGATTACATATCTAATTTAATTCATATAACTATGAGCTGATAACTGTGTTTCGGGTTCCACTTTTTCGCTCTAATGGTCTTGTGTTGTGGGTTAGCTGGATTGAAAGGGGACATTATGCTATAGAAAAGGCACTTCTTGTATTGGACAAAACAAAGATATGGCTTAGTGGTGCCTGTGGCCTCGTCTTCTTGAGGTCGCGATCTCAAATCTTTTGTCCGATCAAACTGAATAAGCTCTTTTGATGGCTTTCTTCATTTGGCAGATAAATATCTGATTGGATACACAATATGACAACCCAAGTTCCACCTACGAACAAAAGAAATAGAAACTGTACACAACCAAACTAAGCTGACCTGCCTAACATTAGAATAAGTACATGTACGCTAAAAGACCTAAGTTCACATTCCACCAAAACTCAATACGACCTAGATCATGTAGGAAGGTGATAGTGCGCAATGATGGTACATGAACCATCTCGAATCAGCAAGTTCTTCCAATAGATGGTAAAGGACACAGCTAAGGTCTTCTGGCATGTACCGATTCAAGTGTACCAGCTAACCTATAACTTTTGAAAGATATGACCAAAGATTTTAAAGTGACATTAAAAACTTAATTTCAAAATCAGATGTGTTGCACTCTCATGACTTTCTCTACTTTGTTCATCAGTTCTTACAAATACACTTATTATTTTTATCTGCTTCTTGTTAATTGAAATAAATATTAGCAGAAATTGCTGCGTCACACATATCTTTGTAGGCACGGAAGGAATAAGGAAACGCAGTAGGCAAATATAGTCCAATCTTTTAAGAGTTGTTCGTTACGAAATGGTTTTGAAAGTACGTTCTCTTTACACAGCCAAGAGATAAAACAAAATTGAATATACGTAAAGAAGTCCTACTTGAGAAAAGTGTATTCAAAATTCAAACAAATAACAAAGAATACTTCGGAAATGTTAAGATATAGAGAAAAACGTATTTGACTTTAATTGTGTGCTCTGATAATATGTACCTTTTTGCAGCAAGATTCTTTAATGGTGTCCCTCTTCTCTCCACTTGCTTATAAAAATGTAGCAGTCCGATAGAAGTTAACCTAAAGTCATGTCCGAAGCCTAGTAAACTAGAACTCAGAGAATTCCTTTGAAAATTCTATCCTTGGAACATGCTGTACCAAATTTTAGTATTAGCCGATATTTTGTTTCTGAGCTACACACACAGCACTTGTAATATCTTGTACGCTACTTAATATAAAACAACTCAAATATCTGTGATTGCCCGACCTATTATTTTGGAATACATGTCATAACTGCATATACAGTAAGCTTAATTGTAAGTCGCACATAACAAACGAGGAGAGGGGTAGTGGTCTTTTATCACGCGGGGTGAAGAATGCCTATATCTGCTCTAGAAACTACACAACGATTTCTATCACTGTAGAGCCTAGATGATCATTAGTGCATTAATCCATTAGTGTAAGACTACGTGAGAAAATCAAAGCTGCCAAGAGAAAATTGTATTACCTTTTTTAAATAACTGCAAAACATTAGTACTCTGATTTTTATTTGTGTTCGAAATATGGTTAACTGTATTGGCATGTTTTTTAAGTGTTCTAAAATTGTGTATTATGTATTTGCTTTCTGATATCAAATTATACAGAACTATAGTTTGAGTAGTGCACTAAAACAGCTTCATTTTCCGTAAGAAAATTTACTTCTACATTTTCTCATTTATCTGTTATTTTAGCGTCTCTCTCTGAATATGTATAAATGATATTATGTTATATTTATATCCCTTTATCAAACCTTAAAATGGACCAAAGTTTGCGACGACTTTTTTGATACTTGGCTTCCACGTTGATACTAAAGACTGTGAATTGTTTTTTGTCTGACCAAATAACAAGGCTGCGATTTATTTGCACGTGTCACTGTTTATCAACACGGACTATCCTTCAAATGCCGGATGATTTAACTTGGGGAAACGGAATGCAAAAGCAAAAAATCTCCCACGAGAAAACAGTTAGCAGTGTCCTACGTTTGTGGACAGTGTGGTTTCTAGGGGAGGGTGGAGGGTTGACAAGGAATGATGAATGAGAGGTACATGAGGGTATCTTCCTGCGGCGCCTGCTAACATTCCTGTTGTGATTTGCTGTGACTTCTGTTCCTTGCTTATTAGCCCTTGCCAGACATCTAATAAAGAAACGTTTCTGCTCGGCAAAATGGGACATGCTTTAAGACAGCTGCCGTGTGGTCAGTACTTGGGCAAAAATGTTACTTCCTTTCAACTTGTCACAGTCATCTCCTTGTTGCATTGACAACATACAAGCTGCATCTGCCAAACAGTCTTGTTTTGGCCGCCAGCTACAACCTAGTTTCCGGTCTAAACGTTTTCATCTGCATCCGTGTGAACCACTGTATATACATATTTACTTCTTGCACGCATTTACCAAGTTATACCAGCACACTTCGTCAGCTGTGACAGTCCCCACTTCTATAGAAATTATAAAAAAAAAAATGTATTACATTCACATAACTTTCTCTAACTCCTCTACCAGGCATTTAATCCGGATACATTTTACTATAGATTTAAGCATTTCGTTTTGGGATAATAACGCAGTAGTCTACAGCAATAGTCAACTTTTCAAAGAGTTGATATCTATGCAATAGCTCCAAAAGACTCCTCTTTGCATTGACCTGCAGGGGAAAAAAACTAATAACGACCTACAATTTGAAAAAAAGATTTTGGCATTTGAAATTCAAACCCATAACAAAAAAAAAAAAAATATGTCATAAATGTTATCTAACAAGTTGTGTTCTTTAATAAGCTCTATTTTTGTGCACATTTTGGCTCTCACAAATTATACAAAAAGTGGTTGAGAACGAGGATTTCAAAGGACTTCCCAAAAAAGTCAGTATAAACATTTGTCATGCATAATTTTTAAACGTTTATTTTAATCCAAGTTGCTAATCATTTTCGACGAAATAAATAACGAACAATTTTCTAGTTTGGGAAGGGAAGATTTGTTTGAAACTCTTCGTATCCGATTCTTAGAAGACGCTGAGCTTAAATGCCAAATTTTATGTTTAAGGGATTTCTCAGTTTTGATTTCTGTTGTTCACACACATGAATCTTTTTCTAAAAGTGTTTTTTTTTTCAGCAACCTTAAAATCTATTAAATTTCTTTATCTCATTTTGGATGGAATGCAATACTTCCTCTACCTCTATACATTAGTAGTAAAAATAAAACTGATTTAAATATTGCATTTATGTGATCTTTATCTAACAGCTGAGTACCGCAAATTATTTATACAGTAGTGTGATACTTTCTCAAGCTTTTAGTTAACTTGGAATATATTTGGTATCAAAATATAAGTTTAAGATAGCACTATTTTGTAACATCATTTCCAAAATGTTCGCTGTTGTTCGTTTCAGATTTGTTGAGCGTTTTAAAATGATAAGTTTCTTTACCTGTTCCATTTATATCGTGCATTTAATTGCAGTATTATATCGACGATCTTTTACACCTTCACAGTGTCATTTATAAAAATGTTTATGCCAATCCGAAAATACAACCCGTTACCTCTCGCACAGCAGGCTAGTCCAATATGTGCATTCATATCATTCTGGCAATATATTTATCATGGCGATCAGCAGGCAGTTAAGCTTTCGAATGAATTATTTAGAGAAAGCCTATGGCACTACTAGTGCTAAGTTTAAAAAGGATTGAAACATTGAATACAACCCGTCTTCTCTAAGTTTAAAAAGCATTAAAGGACAGTGATTTCGTTTCCTTTCTCATTAAACTGAACCGTTTCTCCCCAGTTTACCCAAAATATCCTCCTCCACTTCCCCACTAGGGATTGAAGAAACGCGTGTGGCAAGTTGATGCAACAACCCAGGAACTGTTGGGAGGTGTTGAAGCAGAGTCGAGGCATTACGTGGAAATATTGGTGCTAAGGAATGCGTCGCGCAGTAACCCAGTTCGCCCACAAGCGGTGCGTCATCGCCTTGGTCACCAACCTGGGTGGCCTTCCCGCACAGAGACATTGGACAAGGTCCACTGTCGTGCTGTGTTCGTCTTTTGTTTGGGACAGGACAGCGAAGTCTTGCAATGAGAGGCAAGGAAGAAAAAAATGCAGACTATGGCAGGAAGGGGAAAGCCAACAGAAACAATATGGGGAGTTTAAAATTACTTGCCAAAGGACAAGTATTTCTATACTTAAAAGTACATACAAACAAAACATCACAATACCACTGAGAAAATAAACAGAATGACTTTTTCTACTAAAGCATTGTTTGAATCATCGACTTGCACTTATAAAAACGCTGGATTAAATTGCCGATTTTGCTATTTATCCGCCATTTCGTCTTTGATATATCGAGTTTACCGGTGAAATTCACTCCTTTCTCTTAACTACTGTGAGTGCCCTACCGTGGTGCAGAGGATAGACCGTGTAACTCTGGTTTCCGGATTCGATTCCACCCAAAGACGTGGGGCTTTTAAGCTCGGGTGTTCTTTCACTGTTCAAGGGGTCGTTGAGCACCCTCCAATCCCCATATACACGACTACCATGAATATGTGTTAGAGATACCACAGAATTTAGCATTAAAATGTGGTCACAAATTATATTTTCGGCATCAAAAGCGTTTACCCTGTAACACAAGCTCGCCTACAGGTACTTACATGTACAACATAACCCAAACCTGCCTCGATAGTGTAGATGGCAGCGTGTCTGCCTCACGTTCAAGAGGTCCCGAGTTCGAATCTCGGTCAGGGTGAGTTACTTGGATAAGGTTTCTTCCGGGGTTTTCCCTTATCCTTCAAAACGAATGTAGGGTAACTAAGCTACATGGACCCTGGACTCATTTGAGCATCATTTCACCCAATGCATTCACCGTCCGATATGACTTAACGTTGGAGGACGTAAATTAAAAAAAAAAACTAAGTTCCATGTTTCCAAAGAAAGACTGTTAAAATAATCTATAAATGAGAAAACGTAAAAGCGAGTTGCAATAATGTAACTGAAGTTGGTGTATTAGATCATTACTCAAGCTCATATATTTAATACAATAAAAGAATAATTTAAAAAAAACATACATAATAACGTAATACAAATAGAGTACTTATACGAATACCACTGCTGTAGTTGTTCTATTTATACGGCGATAATAATTTTGCTGATTTCAATTCTTGCTGCAGCTTATTACTTCATTAACCATGCTTCTATCACGTGACCACAGACAGAATACTAAATGGTGGAACTCAATGTTTAATTTCGACAACGGGCTGTCATTGAAGTTCTTGATAAAAGGAAAAATCAACTGTTGAAATTCACCTCAGACTTCAACGTGCCTACAGAGATGTCTGCAGTTAGGAGATAGATGCAACGTTTCACAGCTGGAAATATGAATATCCAAGATCTAGGTTGCCTTCGAACTGCCTCCGTGGAACAGAACAAGGGGAGAGTTGTTCAGCTCAATTGAGAAGATAGCATGTCACTGTGGATGAAAGCGCTGCAAAACCAGCAGCAGTGCATAGTGCTTGAAAGAAACGATGAAAGTTCAGGTTATACAAAAATATGTGCTATTAGGTCCCACGTTTACTGGCCGAAGAAAAGAACCATCGCCCAAAACATACACAGATTTCAAAATGAAGATAATGGTTTGAGGATGAAGGCTGGTCCCATCATTATTAGCCTGAAACAAAACATAGAACAGAACATAGAATGGTGGTGAAATATCTTAAAACTTGTACAGCGATAAATAAAATGTGTTCAAAGAAACGGAGACTGAAAAGAGACCAAAGTGGAAGCTGATGTAGCGTAAGCTGATGTACTTGGTTTGTCTAAAAAATAAAGATAACGCTAATAAAAATTGTTGCTCAAGGTATGAATTGTAACATACAAGTAAATATTAATGGACAAAGTTCGATGTCAGTAAGATACAAGTGAGGTTCAACGTATTTACAATTTGTTGATCTAGAGAGCAAATTAGAATGTGGTTGTGACATGGACAGTACATCGCTAAACATGTGGAGTTAATTGGTGTTGGCGCCAGATGTCTAAGGCGCCCCAGTGACACAAGAAACCATGGTTTCTCCACGATTTCACTCGGGGTGTTGGCAATTTGTGAGGGAACGTGTCATGATAGATGATCCACTGCCACATCCGGTTTCCTTCATTTGCGGCATCGTTTATTAGGCGTATCCCAAAGGCTTTCAAGCTTTTTCACAGAGCGTAACAATGCCAATGTGCTTTATTCCCTTAGGCCTCAATTAAACAAATACACACTCATTACTCATAAACCATTCCCTACAAATGTTTGAATCACGTTAACTTTGCATTTAGTCTGAATATAGGCGGGGAAAATAGTTATTTTCTCTACTGCGTACGTCGGTTACATATGAAACTTCATATTTAAGCTCAAGGCCTTTCGAGAACGCGACACCAAGATTTTCAAGAAAATCTCCTCGTCTCCAAACTAAACCTTATGTATGAAAATTTTTCGAAGTTCTTATTTTTCAACTCTGAATATTTTGATTAAAATACCACACGTCAGATATTTTCATGACAAGTCAAATGTATATTTTGAATTACCTGGAAATATCCTTAAAAGTCCTCTTTAATTCTGGATAAATTTTGTATGATTGCAAGCGACAGACAAAATGTTACTATATAAAAAAATGAAGATCGTTAAAATACACAAGTTACATTTTCTTATTTTAGAATGAACCACCTCTGAGACATACATTTTATGTATGTGAAATTTTCTCATATCTCCAGCTTTAAAGAATTTTGACTATCGCTTAAAACCGACTGTACTACCATATTTCCTTGCACCCACAAGAAAATTAGCAATACGATAATTTTATCTCAATGTGGGGTATACAGAGAAATAAACGTTTGTGGTAAAGTTTGAACAAGTAACGAAACTCATATGAGTAAAGCACATCCGATTGTTCCTCCTCGTCATGCAAAGACGTCACATATCATGCTGCTTAAAAATCCGACTCACTGTATCCCCAACGGAATGCGATATAGGTAAAGTAAGTCACTTCTTAAAACGTTTATCTCGATGCACAAGCAGTACAAAGAAGAACGAGTTTATAAAAGAGTTGATAAGTCCATAATATATCAGATTTAGGTACATTTGTAATAATGTTTCTATTTCTGGAGATTTACGAAACTGGTCCGCGGTAATGCGCCGATATATTGAGCCCTTTGTGCATAGTCAAACTCGTTTTCAATTCAAGAGCTGACAGGAAAAGTGCAAGACATTGAAAAATATTTGAAAAGATCGGATAAGTCTGACACGACCTGGCAGAAGTTCACAGTGTCATAAAATAATGTGCATTTACAGTTGTGTCTTTGCTAACTGAATCCCTTCAGTGACACGTTAGCAATTTCCAAATAAATATTGTTCTTTACTAATATTACATCTTTTTAAGCATTATGGCTATGAAATGAAATTAGGAATATAATGGAATATAATGAACATTACTCGAATTTATATGTTAACCGCCCTATATCACATTGAATTCTTGTACGCTTCGGAAATTCATCTGACAATCCCCATCTGCCTCCTGTTGTGGCACTCCACGTAACCCACAGAAATGCCAGCTTTCGTACAATCCAATCAGCTAGCATAGGACTCCCTTACCCAGTCGTCCTCCGTGGTCTAGAGGTAACAGGCTAACTTATAGTTCCCGAAGTCACAGGTTTAAAGTCAGCGGAGGGGTAAAAGTCCTTAGCATGGCTTCTTTCGGAAGGTAAGTAAAGCCGGTGATGCCGTGACGTAGAATTACAGCAGCTAAAATAACCTCAAGCCTGATAACGAAGCCTCTGATACAAAATTAAGTGGTCTTTCACGTCCAATGCAGAACCAAAATATAACTCAAATTGATATTTCTTGCCTAGGGAGCAGTTTCTGTTTACTTTTCACTTTCAGCTATGTTGCAGATTTCGTATCGCACTGTAATACACTAGATTGGCCAAAGTCAGCCAATCAGTGCCTGCCATTTATCCTCGTCTGGAACTAACATGCAAACTATTGCAGAGGTCTCCGATTCAAACCCGTTAGTGGCAAGTTTATATATTCATAGATTTATGGCACGTAAAATAACCTCCAACCTGATCTGCGGTCTTCCACGCCCATACGAAATGATACGCTGAGAACAGCAGCAGTTAAAAATGCCCATAAATGAACACTTAAAAACGATTATCAACTCTTGGACCATTTAGAGAGCGTCCTTACTTGCATGGAAACAAATGTCATAAAAAAGTTGTGACAACTCTTGCACCCCAGATGATGGCCACGTGCATCTATTTACACCAATGTCCTTGCAGAAGTGCACATGTAACGATGTTGTCACAGGAAGCGGCTATCACTGTCGCAGGAAGCACTAATCTTGTCTGCCTCTTGTTACGAATTTGACATGTATCAGAAGGCGTCATCTTCTGCTGACTGAGATTATAATCTACAGACAAAACAATCTTCAGGCGGGGTACAAACATTGCTAATAGCGTGGACAGCGTTGCTTAACATGCATTTCCTTTCCACCTTTTGTTTTTGTACCGTCAATTTTCTCCCTTTTTTATATACGCATTTATATTCCACTCTTTCTGCCTCTTTACTTTCTCTACCACGTACCTGGAAGTTAGAGGAAATATTGCGTTCCAGCCATTAATTGCATGTCGGAATTTCACCGGAAATACATGTTTTGAGGTACCCTGAATAAAAGAAAATCATTTTTGGAGAGTGGTAGACGCACACACCCTTGTGAATATGTCTGTAAACAGCATTAACTTTAAAACAAAATGAAGGAACATCGCCAAACTTGAATTTTATTCCAAAGATGCTAAGCGAAAATGTTCAATAAAAAAACTAATCTTTACATGGAAAATGTTTAGATTTGTTTCTTAACTGAACAATTCTTCTGTTTATTCATAACGAATTTTACATAAACGGCAAACCATAAAGATGGATAAAAAGGAACTATTATATTATTATTATTATTATTATTATTATTATTATTATTATTATTATTATTATTATTATTATTATTATTATTATTATTATTATTATTATTATTATTATTATTATTATTGTTGTTGTTGTTGTTGTTGTTGTTGTTGTTGTAAGGGAAGTAGCTTGTGAGACTATTTTTTTTTTTTTTTTTTTTTTTTTTGCTCGCAGTTTTCTTCGTTTATTAAACACACAAAAAAAATTACATCTTCGTACGAAATAGGTATTCCCATTTACAAATAATGAATCTTCACCGTTCCGTAATGCTAAATGCAGAGGTGTATACAAACAACATGGTGTGTAATTAGTTGCTAAGTAACGGGAGTCTTTAAATGCAGCGCAGATGCCAACACAACAGGTCAAGTTTTCCCCTATAATGAGCTAAGGATTTACGTCTTTAGGAGCGACGTTTTACTAACGACTGACATATGCGTTCCTTCCTTACACTCGCTTCCAAAACGCATAGTACACGGGCGGATTGCTATTTCCTTATACTCTGATCATTGTGCTCTGGCCATTTCATGAAGGAACGTCTACAAATACTTCTGAACGATTTGTTTCATTCTTTGAACAACCAGTTTGTCTGCTACACATCAATTTACAGCGCAACTCTAACGGTTTTTCAGATAGCACCTAATAAAAGTAACATTTTACTTTTTCTACCACCCACACATAGGTGGAGGAAGTAGGTGCTGTATTTCACCCAAAAATGTCCGTAAAATTCACCAAAAATGCTTGCTTCGAGGCTCCTCAAATAAAAATATTGTTTGTCTTGCTCTAACTCTTGTACAAAATACTTATACACACGCGCATTTCCTTCAAGTTAATCAAGGTAAACTTTTACAGAAATTCTGTCATTACACATTTCCTTGGCAAAATGTGTAAAAAGGAGTAGAGGGCCTCCAATACACAAAAACCTAGGGTTAGGTGTATGGGGACCAAATTATTATTAAGTGGCAAGCAACATAGTAGGATTTTCAGGATTTAGAAATATATGGCATTTTCCAGTACGGATTTTATAATTGTAATCTTGATTTTGTACTTCCATTTGATGTAAAGGGAAAGATGAGAAATAAATTGAAAATTACCTTACATATTCCTAGTAGGTTGAAGGAATTTGTGTATATAGTAGGTGTAAGGGTAGTGCTATGTGATGAGAGACAGTTTCCATTACTTACACTTTTCTCAAATGGAAAGTCCTCATTGTTATTTTCCTGGACCCTCCTTCCACGCAAAGAGAAAAGAATTTCAACCTCCATAAACAAGAAGAAATGTATTTGATATGCACTGTATGCTTTAACAAGAACTAAGTAAGATTTTGTGCTATTACAGTTTACCAGTTATAGGTACGGAAGTCAATCTTAAGAGGACTTTTGACGATATTCCCAGAAAATTCTTGATATAGATTTTAGTTCCGAAGAAAATATCTTCAAAATATGCCAATTTAATTAAAGTCGTTAAATCCTATTTCAGAAAATCAACATTCTAAAAAAAAAATGTAATTTTTGGTGGAGTGCAATACTTACTCAAGTACATACGTGCTAGAGAAATTAACAAAAATTCTCTAAGGTAATCACATTTCAGCGTTTAAGTTGTTTTTATCACTAAAGATGATCTTTATGAATCACCTAGATGACCACACTCGACCACTTTTTTTTATTAAACTTGATATATCAACGCTGTGCCCAAATATATGACAAACACTGGCTACTTTATATGACAAAAATATAGATTAATATAAGCCTTGTTCTTCAATAATCAATTATTCTACTAGAAAGAGTTTAATAAAATAAATGTAATATTATGCAAAACTGTTTTAAAATTTATCAATGAAAAATGTTAATCGTATTTCACATTCTGGATCTCTTCGGCTAAATACATTTAGATTGGCAATCAAAGCAACATTTACGTCAATCTTCTTTACAAGGTGGGTGCTTTTCATAATTTAAATATGTAAATTGTTGTCATTTTTTCTGTCTTTGCGATGCATTGCAATGTTGACAGCAGTAAATTTTTTATCTAAAGTATTGAGGAAGATCGCTAAAGGAAATTGTGTGAATGTAACATCGGAGGACTTTTTGCAGCAGAAGTATCAGATTAAATCGCTAGTTTTTATTCAAAATTAAATAATAATTGCTGAATATTATCTCCATGTTCAGAGCGAGGTGACTGTCACCTGAGTGACGTATGACGTAAGGCAGAATGTCAGACTAGGTAGAGGGAAGGTACTGGCGCCTTGGACGATGGCTATCGGAGCTGGGGTACTGACGCCAGGTGGATTATAAACTGCACAAATATTTCTCTTTGTAGACACAGACGATAAAGGAAGTGAGGGCTTTTAAACTCAGGTAAACACGCCTCATTTACTGCTAAAAATGTTTCTTTCAAACGTATGTTATCTGTTGCTGCATCTCCCATTTTGTCCGATTTTAATCTTTTTAACATATCTCACTCTTGTGAGCACATTTGGTAAACAAAGGTACTATAAGAGTATACGTGCGCCTGAAGAACCTAAATCAAAAACAAAAACTCCATGCTGAAATCGGGCAAAACAGAGATTTTTCGCCAAATTTGCCATTCCCATACAGAATTTTTCAGAATCACCATCCACTTCTTGGTGTGTACAGCGAGCTAGTAAGGTTGACTGCATGTTCCAGAGATTAGAGACAGTATACTGCACTCAGGGCTGTAGTGCTGTGTGCTCGTCGAAATAGGTTGCGATATTTCGCAAAAAGACTAATGAAAATAATCTCATCGAATTCAACACATGTGATACTGAAGACAGTGTAAATGGTTTGTCAAGCGAATTTTACAGTAATTTGAAACAATTTTGACAAAATAAATCTCCTATTTGATTTCATTATGGAAATACATTGTTAGTCAGTAAATAATGCATTTGTTGCACCATCCATTTTTACTCTCAACTGAAATTCAAGTTATTCCATACGAGTATCACTATGGTAACATGGGCCTAATCTTGTTCTTTTTTCCTTCGATTTCATTGATGTCGAGGTTATTCGAGAGAATCAGAGCCTTTATACCCGAAAGAAAATATTCCGGAAAAGTATTCGTCGATCTTTCTGCAACGTCTACAACTAGGGTCATAATAAGTACAAGAATGTATTACATTCCGAGACTCCATTTCGGAACCTCTTCGTTAAAAACTCTTCGCCTTAACTACTCGTCCACAAAGTACAACTGCGGATATGTAGACTAAAACAGCTATTTAACAGATAGCATTCACATTTCTAATTTATAACAGACGAGGCATTAATAAATAATAATAATAATAATAATAATAATAATAATAATAATAATAATAATAATAATAATAATAATAATAATAATAATAATAATAATAATAATAATAATAATAATAATAATAATAATAATAATAATAATAATAATAATAATAATAATAATAATAATAATAATAATAATAATAATAATAATAATAATAATAATAATAATAATAATAATAATAATAATAATAATAATAATAATTGCTGGTAAACCGCAGTTAGACATTTGGCATCTATTTTCTAAGATGATTTCTAACATTCTTGTAAACATAGCACCTTATAGGAGAATAAAAGAACTGAGTACAACACATTAGGTTGTTTTAAATCATGCACATTACATAGAGAGAGGGAGAAAACGGGAGAGGCAAGCATAGAGCAGAATCTATACAGTTCATGCAATACATTGGTTAACCTTTCCTTGAAATCATTCACATAGGTAAATCTTAAAGAAAAACACCTTACACTAGTAATACTTGTCACACTTTTTTTTTAGCCCGCCTCAGGTAGCATGTCTGCCTCACGTTCAAGAGGTCCCGAGTTCGAATCTCGGTCAGGGTGAGTTACCTGGATAAGGTTTTTACGGGGTTTTCCCTTATCCTGAAAGACGAATGTCGGGTAACTCTAAGCTCTATGGACCCTGGGCTCATTTGAGCATCATTTCACACATTCTATTCATCGTCCGATATGACTGAATGTAGGAGGACGTAAATTACAAAAAACACCTGTTTTCTCCCCCTATCTTCCGAAACCTTACAAATGAACAGCATTCGGCTGCTCACACAAGCGAATAGTCAGTATTATCCCATACTTGCTTGCGAATTCTCGAATACTGGAAGTTACCTCGCAGTTGTACATCGTACGCCAGCAGCATTGGCTACAGTGATTTCAGGAATGATACAAATTTTAAACAGATACGTCTTAGTAGTTTACCTGAGGTTACTTATTACCTATTATCAGGACCATATTATCATCATCAATGTTATCATAATATGAATATTTATATTCACATTATAAATATTATAATACTACAAAGCATACATTAACTTAATATACTAACGGTATTCGGTTAGATGTGGCAATCGAAGCTAAATATTAGCCAAACAAATGCGCTTATCTCTTTATCCACAAATACATCCCCATTAATGATTCAGACTCTAGGGAGGCTGTACAAAATCCTGGCTAAAAAAATTCCCACCCTCCAGCTGGGAATCCAACCCGGGATCTCGGGATCAGCATACTATCACACTACACAGGTAGTCAATCCAGAAAGTGTTGTTAAAAGAAATTGTGTATGTTTAAAAAAACTCGAAAGTGTAATTCAATAAATAATTATTGTTATTTTCAGCTGAAGCATATTCAAAGTAATTAGCCAATTAACTGGCAATAATCAAATTACTTCAGTTCTACCATTCCTCCAGAAAAACGCCTTGTTGTCACCAAGCTAAATCTCTTCTAGCGACATAATTCTTACCACAAATAGCATCTAGATGAGTAAGAGCAGATTTTCTCCTAATATTCTATATGCCTCCAAACCCAATTATCCCTTGTCATCCCTGAGAAACACGTTCCTTATTTTTTCTTTCTCTTTTTTTCCTCTCCCTCACGAACAATTATTGTTCAATCATGTATAGAGTAACACATGTAGGTATTCTATTCGAAACAAAAATTCAATATCTGATTTTTATATTTAAATTAATAAAATCTAGTTTTATGTTCATATATCTACCTTTCTCTGCCGACAATCGTTTATTTGTATATAACTCCTACAGCCTATTGTTAAGGGAAGTTTAACAAATCCTACTTTTATCACAGGTAACCTTGGCATAAATAGCTTCGTTACATGTTTCGTTGCAGAGATGTATAAGGGGTACTGAGAAAACTAGATACATAGTCAAATGTTTAAAAGCGGCTGCCACAGGATACCCTTGAAATTCCATACTCTTTTACTGCGAGGAATAAAATAAGGACGGCAGTACTTTAAAAAACTTATAACGTGTTGAACGGTAAATATTAACAGATATCTCGGAATACACCTAATGTTCTGCCTCTTTATAGATTACTGCTTATACTGTGGTATAAAAGCTTCTTTCAGAATAAAGAGTCTGTTCCTATAAAATTCCAACATTTAAAGCTTTAAATAAACGGCATTTTAATCAAGATCGTTAGGGGTCATCTTTAAGAACAAAATATCGAAAATAATTCCGCGTTAAGGACAGAATGGAAGGGGATTTTCCAGAAAGTTTTGAGGATATCTGATCTTAATATTTTCTCCACGACAACGCTGATATAACAAGAGAAAATGATTCATCCTGTTGTGATAAACCTTACATTACTGAAAGGCTTCGTTCTTCCGGATAAACCTAGGCTCTAAAATATTTCCATAGGGGTTAAGATGGTGTTCATATTCATTTCAATATTTATTTCGTTAAATATTGGAGGTTGTTTTTGTTACTTTTTAAGACTTCAAGCTCAAATGGACAAACGAGGAAGCTTAAAATATTTTAGCATTCAGGGGGCGTTGCAATTTATATTAAAAAATTTCTCTCTCATATCCCTGAGTTTTCTTATGAAGGAGAATTATCTGTATACTAGTGACAAAATATTGCATTATAGCCTCGTTAGAATCTAGTAAAAATGATAATCTACAGGGACTTCCACTACCCTTATTTTGAACTCCATAACGCATAAACCAAACTCTTGGCTAACATTTGGGCACGTAAAGTTTACAATAATTATACTACAGAGCTCAACCAAAATTGTAGGCTAATATACACCTTTAAAAAGTTGAGTATATTTTCAACCCTTTCTGTAGAAATCATTTAGTCAAGATAGTCGCCAGCGGTAGTCCTAGCGGTATTTTCTGTTATCAGGTGAATTTTAGAGCTACTAATTCCACCCCTAGGTGCGCATGCTGACATATGATTAGCCCAACGCCCCACGAGAGACAAGCAGGTTGTGCAAGAGCAGACAATTTTGCACAGGGGCCTTCTTTCAAGGAACGGAGCTCTAAAGTCTTCACTTTCCTTTGTAGTGATTTTTATACATCCATCAATCTCGTTCAGCCTGAGTCCTACACCTCGAGATCACGAACTGGAACGGTAACTGCTAATCATAGACGATTCTGGTTATATTATTGGACAATAATTATAGTATAGACAATATAGTTTACCTCCATTATTTTAAAAGGGGTCCTTCGCTTTATTTTCAACCCTATAGACAAAACTATACTGTATGGACAATCAGAACGAAAAATAATAGATATATTTGGGTATAGAACTCGGGAATAAACTATATATATATATATATATATATATATATATATATATATATATATATATATATATATATATTTGTAATTTACGTCCTCCAACGTTAAGTCATATCGGATGAAACTATATCCTCTCATACAGATGAGTAAGCTTTTATGGCAGTTATTCCTTTTCTTCCACGAGATAATCAGGTTGATGCTGAATCGAATATGATTGTGTCGGGCTTCTTGGTTGTTTTCATTGTCTTTAGTGGACAGTTGGAGCCTTTCTGATTCTGATGACTAGGAGGCCTATTTAACAACAGTATAAATGTTACACGAGATATACGTTTCTCTCACTAATAATCAGCGTGGACTGAATGATAAATTATTTCATGGAGTGGTGCTGCATTCGACACTTTGCGATACGGTTCTTTGGAGTCTATACGTTTTCAATGGGCTACTGTATGCATTGCTCACATGACCTTCTCTGGCACTGTAACTTCTTTGCATTCATACTCTGCAAATTATTCGCAAAGAAATATTAGTAACCTTTTCTACTACTTGTCTAGTAAGTAGAGAAAGCTATTCTAGAGAAATATATTCATTCCATCCAGAAAGTATAATTTCATCGGAAATGAAATGAAATGTGTAGTGTTTAACGCCCGCTTTTACTACATACGGCACCGCAGGCGGTGACACTGATGGTATATCAGATGAAGATGGAGCACCGGTGGAATGAGGTGGCGGGGGAAACCAGAGGCCCCAGAGAAAATCCGCCCCAGCGCCGTGTTGTCCACTACTATCTCACTTTGCGGTCACCTGGGATCGAACCCGGGCCGCGTTGGTGAGAGCCAAGCGGTCTAACCACTGAACCACGGCGCGGCCCTATAATTTCATCGGAAATACAATTTTTGAAGCTTCCTAAATCACAAATATATACAAAAACGTCAATGAATGTTCCTTTAAACAGCAAAACTCAGAACCCAAATGTAGAATAAATACCAAACTTTTAGTATTTATTTTCAAAGATGCCTCGCGAAACTTTTAAGAAAGAAAATCCTACGTGCCATGTGATTCGTTTACAAGGAAAACTATTTTCGAAAAAAGGTTGAAACGATTTTTACTATATATTTATTCCGACATATCCTTTGTTAGCATTAATTTTTAAATACCTTTCATCATTTTTTTTATGTTTGCCACCCTTCCAAATGTTTCTCGTGACATGTTAGAGCATGAAATTGAAAGAATACACAATGACCGGTATACAGAGATAGTAATGTGAATGTAAAAGAGATATTTCTGCTACTTCCTGTTAAGTTTTCTTTTCGAAATCGATTAATCACGCTTTTTGGTGGTTACTAGTCAAGTTTTAAACAGAAGTTAGCACTGCTTTTTTAAAGAGAAAGAGCTATTGACATCTGAACATCGCACTAGGGATATTAAAGGATAAAAACACTCGAAGTCTATAATTTCAAAATCATTTTTCACTATTGATATCGTGGATGCTTTTAACAGATGACCAATAGTGAATAAAAATTATTTTCAGGCATCTGAGTTTTGACATTTCTTTCACGCGCCGTGGTTCATTCAAAATTATACATACAAATCCAATTTCTCTGAAATTGCCAAATACATTCTATACTTTGAAATATTTTATGCGTGTGATTTGGCAATGTTGAAATGCAATAACCTGAAAAATAATATACGTACGAATTTCAATTAAAAACCTTTCGGTGTTTAAGTGTAACAAAACTAAGCTGAAAATCAGAAAGTTCAGCGATGTAGCCTTAAAACTACATAAGGGTACGCCTTCAGACAAAACAAACGTTGACGTCACCGTTACTTTTGCTATACCTCCCAGCGTGGGCCATGTTGCTTACTAAGCAATACATGGTCCAAAATTTCCAACAAGTATGTATGGCTCCAGTTTCAGCATACTAAGCAAACATGGGGCTATTGCAACAACTCGTGTTTATCGCCTGTAACATTGAAAACCAAAACATGCACTATGTGCAAACTCTACAAATACCCTTTAGTTTTGCCTATTTCCCCTGCCACTTACAATATTCTGTGATAGAACATTGCATTCCAACCAAGAGACACTTTCCAGAAACAAGAACTGGAAGCCTTAGAAAATTATTTTTGCAAAAGAGTTAGGTACAAGTTTTGTAGTCGCATGACTTTCTTCATTAAGAACTATTCCTTATAAAACTGATTTTCCTGGTTAAAATGTGTTAAACTCTTATTACACACTTATATATCTCTTTTAGGTATAAGAGGAATGCAGAGCAATAGTAGCTTTTGTTAAAAAAAAAAAAAAAAAAAAAAAAAAAAAAAAAAAAAAAAAAAAAAAAAAAAAAAAAAAAGCGTGTCACTATGAGCATGTTATTACCTGGTGCCTCTGCTCTTTGGTTAACCACAAGTAACAAATAATGAAAATGCAAACCAGCAATAAAGAATATTACCAAAAACATTTTATTTGACTGCATTTGCTGCATTTCTGTATGATTTTGTCTATTACGGTATATGAAGTCATTCAGAATGGAATGCTTCATTTGTTAATCCCAGAACATTCAGTGTATACAAATATCCTAAACATAATGTATTTTAATTCAAACTTTCACGACATAAGAAATAGCTTATGGCAAATAAAATTCGTTGTTGCGCTAACCATTTCCGAAATATTAGTTTTCATACTTATAATTTCCTATTATACTTCCCTTACTTTACAAATGGTTGTTTCCCCCGCCCCTTTTAATCTTCATGCAAAGAGAGTAGAATTTCAAATCATTACATAGCAATCGTCTTTGAAAAGATTTGCCTATCATATTAGCTTGTATTATTCTTATACCTACAACGAAATGAATACGTCATTAAGGCTTATCTTTATCAACAAGAAGCAGATGTCTGAGCTTTTGTAACAAGTTTATAGAAGAATGAGTTGAAAAATCACGTGAATTCAAGCACATATTTTATTGGTTAGAATTTGGGTTTACGAAATGTTTTATCAGTAGTTACAAACGTATGGCGTCAAATGAAATAAGATCCTTCAAAATTTCTAGTTTTCTTTTCCTTTCCACTGCAAACGGTAACTTCAAGAATGTTTTCCCTTAATACCTATATTCTATCTTTTAAAGTAATACTGAGGTCTTTGACTGTAAAAGTATTTAATGTGTTAGAAGATCACTGAAAGTTGGCTTTTAATTTTGATTTTATTTTCCCATGAAATTCTCATAAATATCTCTGGCACATGCTTTGTGATTCTTTGGAGGGTAGGATTGATTCAAAGAGAAGAAAATTCAACCTCCCTAGCCAAGAAAAGATCCCATGACCACTGAGTTGAGACGCCAGAAGTATTCTTCAGAACTTCTCCCTCGGTGATTTTTATATTTATTTGAAAATACCTATGCCACAATTTGAAATATTTCCTTTGAGCGATATAACATATTAAAAGAATCCTTCTTAAACAACCCTATACAGGATAAGGGTAGGTATTTCTGAGGATTTCTAAAGAGGAAAGACATTCATTCGATGTTACCACATTACTAGCACATACCTAATTTAGGTACAGGGGAATTTTTTATAATAAAAAAGGAGTTGGAAATTTTAAAGCAAGCGCATGGTTTTTGGGGCCTCTGAATAAAAACATTTTTTTTAGAAAGTTTCAACTGTATGGGCTTGTTACATACAATAATAAAAACCGCGAGGGGGGGGGGGAGATCAGCGTATGGATGTCTGAACAGAATAACTCCGATAAATTGTACCAAACCTGTCCTACGAAAACTTACCAGAAAATTCGCTCCCCCTAAACTATGCTGTATTTCGAAGAAATTGCATTATTTTTTAATGTTTTAATTAACAAGAGAAAAAAATGAATTTTGAGTACTAAAACCTTTAATGCTAATATTTTATTTGTGTTTTTCTCTTGTTTTAACATAAATATTTATTAATTTATTAAGAATGGAAGTTTTCTTTAATTTTATCTATCATTTTGAATGTATTAGGCATTTTTCTTCAGATATTTACGTTAACACCTGTACATAATCTTCTAAACTGCACAATTGTTCAATAACTTTTCTGTAGCATTACTCATTTCCCGGATATTCGTTGTCATTCGTTTGAATTTTCAAATACTCTGAAGTGCCAAAGTCGTGATTCCTTTGTTTCTTGTGCCAATGCAAAGATTGGAATTTCAAGGCCAGTATATAAAGACATGGTTTTATAAATATTAAATATTCCTTCAACCTCTTTATCACCCCCTCCCATGCACGTTAAAAAACGTGTAATGAAATCATTTCTGCAAACGTTTATCTCAACTAACCGGAAGTGGATATAATGCCTGGCATTGGCATTTGCATGGAATTTTTATTAGTAAATGAGTGGCAACTTAGCGCTTCATTGTGCCATTTAATGCCTAAAAATATTGCTGACAAGAACTGCTTTAACGTCATATACACGTTTCCTATAGTACGCTTTTGACTGTCTCATGTTTCAACGGCTGTACAAATTACACAAAATTTCTTCCGGAAGAAAAGGCCCTCAGACGTTCTTCCTAAAAGATTAAAGACTTACATACATTTAACGTGTCGTGTTATTATCTTAAAGTTGTGATACTTTAACTGAAATATCTATAGTCAATTTTCACAGCCGATTTCCATGTAAAAGTACGAAATTTGGTCCTGGAATTTTTTTTTTTGAAAAACTTCGCCCTTGGAAGATGCTGAACTTAATTACATATATTTATATAAATTGTTTAATGCCTAATCTCTCAATTCATTAAAGATAAGTGGTAGAAGAATAATAATTATAATATTAATACAAATGAAGAAAGAGACTGAAAAATGCAAGAACACATAAACGAATATACCAATGAGATAGTTGCATGCATATGAGCTTCTCTACCCACTATCTTAGTAACGTAAGTAGTTTCTACAAATTCGTATAAACGCTTTTTCTACCTACTTCAAAGCAATTGAGATAAATCTCAGCAGAAAAAGTTTAATAACACATTTCGTTATATGTACAATGGGGATAGAGGAGACCAAAGCTATATATAGTCTGTTTAAAAGAGGGCCCCTAGATTATAATTACCTAGACACTCCATTCTTTTTCTGTGGCATGTAAAGACACTTTAAAAAAGACAATCTATTCCAATAACATGTCAGGGGTACGGTTAATGCTACAAAATTAGAAACAGGCTGTGTTTTAAATAAATCTACTTCATGTGTGTAGCATTTGTCAATCACTTGTTTACCCGTTTCACAAAAGTATAAGAAATCCCTTCCGAATATAATGGATTTAGAGCCATTTTTGAGAAAAACAATTTATACATGAACGAGTAAAGTTTAGTTTTGAAATAGAGGTTTCCTTGAAAACATTCTGTGTCTAGTCCATTGAAGATATTCTACTGGAGTCCTTTGATTTTGTATAATCAGGGATTAACTTTTTTAGTTTTGCATATATAGGAACCATATTATAAAAGACTTTTTCAATTTAGGGAATTTCTTAGATCTTTACTTAAGATCTTAACTATTACTTTTATCTACTTTTAAATATTAAATATTATAAATTTTTTAAATATTACTATTATCTACTTAATATCTTACTATTCGGTATGGTTATACAACATAAAATTGAACATTATCTCTGCGTTAATTTGGCTGCTAGGATCTTTTGCTTATCAGTGCATCTTGCTAGTTCGACAAAAGGGGTTTTAGAAATGAGTCAGAACTGCATAGAATATTTTAGATGTCTCGGTATTTGTCTATTTTGTTTCTTTGTTTAGAAGTATAGCTTTCGTACACATCTACAGATTTGTTTCTGCGTATTGGAGTTAAATATATATTATTGTGTCCATTATTGCCTTTCCTGTGCCGGGGCGTAGTGGGCTAGAGAGTGTGCTTTGGTTCCCCGCGTCCGGAATGCGCCCGGGATCGATCCCAACCCTGGGGGGTGCGGATTTTAAGTCCCAGGTGTAGGACTGGTGCCCACTCATCATCGTAAGGAAATTGAGGAGCTACGCTAGGTAGCGAACCCTGGTCTAGAAAGCCAACTTTTCGGCTGGGGATGCCGTGATGTTGACCACATCTTTTCCCCGTATTGATTGGGTGGTCGCATAGCATGCCTTGCATATACGTGGGCGTGAGACCGGTAGTCGGGTTGGCAGGCTCAGGCCCACTTTGGGCTATTACGCCATGGATTGCGTTATGTTTGCTTTTATTCAATAACTTAAATGTTTTTCATTATTTTTATTATTGGAGGTTATTTATTACTGTACCTTAATATTTTGTGCTCTGAACCAATGACTTATTGTTTAGTTATATCTCAGGAAGTTTGTAATACCAACATTGCTTTCATAACCTTAGCAGTTACATAATTTCCTGTAACAATAAAATAGTGTCTTCTTAGCAATTGATTTACAACTGTGAAATCGTTCATTTTAGCATTAACTCATCGCTTCGTTAATTAATTACATGAATTTATTTCCTACTGGTTACCATGCGGACGAAAACATATTTGTGAGTTTTGACTTGCTGTAATTGCGCACGAAACAAACCCCAGTTTAACAATAATCCAACAGATTCCATAATAACTACAAATCAGCTTAGGAATGTAAAACATATTCAAGGGAAATTACCTAAAAACTGATTAGTGCAAATTTAAAGAAAATATTAAGAGGATTGTAAACGTATGTTTACGTAAGTCTACTGAAATGGGGCTGCGGTTTTCAAGTACATTTAAAACCCATTGGGCTGGGTCGATTTGTACTCCGATTTGATGTTTCTTCACTGTTTTGTCATGTTAAAATGTGCTCTCAAGTGTTATATGAAGAAATGAAGTTTATGGTTGCTAATAGGACCCATTTCCTGCATATTTTAAGTTTTTTAGAACCTATTGCGCCGAGCTTTCAATATTACATACGCCTACACTATTAGTAATAATAACAGCTGTTTCGGATTTCCATTTCACGAAATTGTTTGAAAAGCTGGCTGCAGGAAATACCGGTAAGAACGTGTGCTCTTAAAAACGCAACAGAAATCATTAAGCCCCTCGTGGTGGCACATTAAGTCTGTACGTGGGCTATCAGGCGGTAAGTTTAATGAAAACACCAAATTAATTGTGCAAGTCCCCAGTCCCATTAAACTGCTCTATCATTACTCTAAATACGGGTTCCCGTCACACGTTTAATAACAAAAAAACCTGTGATCCGAAACCGAAATTATACGCGGCACAGAATTCGGGAAAAACGCCTTTCCTAATGTAATTAAGTTCTCAGATGCTGCACTTTTGGACCCGCAAGTTCATCGTTGAGTTGGGGGTTCATTTGCGGCTACAAAGCTGGGATATCTTCATCTAACATCCACATATAATATTTGTACAGGAAATATCGTATTCAGCATAAAAATCTAATTTTGGGCTGCACCTGAATCGTCTCCCTCCCGAAAATGGGAAAGGTCCATTGGAAGAATATTTAAAGCCTTCACCCTTAACAATACACAAAATTTAAAGTAAAAAAGGTTCAAATTTTAATAGGGGAAATTTATCAAATATTATAATATAGCTACACAACTGGGGTTTTACCTTCCTGGAACTTTAATTTCCCAAACACTATGTTCGGAAAGTAGAGTTTAAACTACGATTTCTTGTATTCCTGTTTCCTTACACTTCTTCCACTTTAAATTGTTTTACATGATGCAACTTTAGTTCATTTTCTTTCAGATTTTGAAGATAGTGATATTAAAGCGCCTTTTTTGCATTTCAAGCATAATTCCGCATTTAGAGTTTCAAATAACTTATTTTATTTTTAAAGAAAAAAACTAAACTTTATTAGTAAATAACTATTTTAGAGGAATAATATGCAGAATTGAACCTTTTATAGTTCACAAATTTTCAGCAAGCGGGATCTTTCATGGAAAATTAAATTTTTATTTTTTGAAAATAACTTTCTAGAAAATACATCTTACATTGGTCCTTTAAAATTGATGTTATGCTTTAATCAATTCAATAAATGTGCAGTAAACGAAACCGCTAAATTGGTACAAATTAAAGAAATTACAATTTAAAATGAGTTTCTTAAAAGCATAATTTCAATGTCATTTTGTTTTTCTTTTCAACAATGGAAACATCTTGCAAGTAAACAAGTTATTTATAGTCATGTTTTAAACAAAATATTACAGTAATTTACAAGAGACTCGAAATAGACACGCAGAGGTGTACATTGGGCGTTATTTCATTGGTTCACTTTAGGTAAATGGAATAAATGTTTCGTATTAGTTATTTGTGTTCAAGATTTAACTGGTGTCCTGTGGACCCCGGTGTGACATGTAACTTGGGCTCATCCATAGAGTTGAATATTTACATAATTCAGTCTGATAAGTTATTTTCATATAATTATCTCTAGTCACTCTTCTATACATTATTGTTACCTAGGAACATTTATTGTTCGTACTAAATTTGTAAAAGGCGTACCTATATATGTTTGGCTTGAAATTCCGTATGATTTGAGGAAACATGAGAATGACGACTTCAGCACTTCAAAAATATAAATATCTGTAACCCAAACGTGTATTAACAAATGTCTCGGAAATAATTGTCACCTTAAATTTGACTTTGTTTTGAACATCTTACATTTCTGTGTGGTAAGAAGCTATTTCCTACTTCCTATTTTAAGTCATTCAAAAGTCACTCACAATCAACGGGACGTCACAGGCCATTCCCAAAAATTTCAATAGATATAGGTATGTGTAGTGTTAGGACCATCTTTTGGAAAAGCATATATTGGAGCGGAGAAAATTTGCGTTCGTTTGGCATCTTCGGCGATAATAATGGATATTATTTCACCCATTTTGGTAAAAAAAAATATATTTTTTAAATTTTTGATATAAAATGCATCAAACATGTTTCAAACTCCCCTTCCCCCACCTGCCCCCCCCCCCGCACATTTTTCAAGCTCCTGCTAAATGATCTGTACAGTTCCCTCCCCCATGTTCTGGACCTTTTCTCATTAAATGAACTCTACAAAATGCTTAGAGGTCTGAGAACATGTCCCACTACACTTCAGAAATGACAGTAATAAATCGTATGATGAAAATTTGATATCAGTCGCAAATTATTTTAAAAATATAATTAGATACACACATCACATGCTGTTTTGTTATATTTAAGGCTAATTTATAATGCATTTTGTTCTATAAAATATTTTTTAAAGAAAAAGTATCCACTATACGAACATTTCCATTGAATAATTTTTACTGAGGCATTAAAGAATGTAATCGTTAAAATTGACTGCAGTATACGTCAGAGAAGATACTTTTGAAAATAGGTAATAAAATTGATACAAATTTATCATTAATCTGTAAAAAACTAAGTAAATAAATAACGTAAGAAAATCAATTTTAACACTTGGTGTAGCCTTAAACACCAATATTGGCTATATATTCGACAATAGGTTTTTGGGTTATAAGGTATTTGATTACCGTTCACGGACATTTACACAGATAACAGAGAGAGAGAGAGAGAGAGAGAGAGAGAGAGAGAGAGAGAGAGAGAGAGAGAGAGAGAGAGAGAGAGAGAGAGAGAGAGAGAGAGAGACAGAAAATAAAGCAAGGTTTTTATCAATAATTTTTAGAAGGAAGCAGCTAAAAAATTACATATCGAAACTTTAATAAAATATTTTAGTTAATTATCTTGTTGAATGGCAATGGGAATGCTCTGAGCAATATCGAAACTGTCGTGATTCGTTTGAAATAATATTAAAAAGGTGCATAGAGCTATTTAATTATTTTCGCAGAGCGAAGAGATCGTCGCTACTCCTTTGTTCGAGGTTTTAATTTAGACGCGGTGAATACGTGCTAACACGGGGACTATCGATTGTAACAAAGTGGCTCACGTGCGGCGGTTAATTGCGTCATTAGGGCAGTCATTTGCCTTTTGTTAGGCCGCCAATCACTGGCCCCCGGGCGGCGATTAAGAACATGACTGAAAGGTGCAGTCCTTGTTTGGGAGTCTATAGTCGCAGGTGCACAACCGCGACATTTCCCCGAGTACTCTTTGGTTACACACAAATTACAACCTCTGATGCACTCCCACTCTAAAGTATTTGCAAACGCCGGGCTTTCATTTGATGCTCCTGTATCCAGTTTCAGAGCAGGCCTAGAACAATCGGAATATCAAGGTGGAACCGTTACAGGTAGAGTGTGAAAAGTCGTCTTCAAAAACTGTTTGTATCCATTTATTCTATATTTTGTTGTACAAGAAGAGGCCGAAACTATACTCAAATGTTTTGCACATTCCTTGCAAGGCCACGGAAACAAAAGAATAGTCACTTCAAATGTTAAAGTATAGAAAAACTTAAACCAACAACAAATGATTCGGAAATGGTCTATGTCACAAAACAATTTCGTAATTTATGTATGCTTTGTCGAGAGCTACATTTATCTGTGCTATATTTCTTATATCTCTTATGGTTTACAGATTGCATTGGGGTCTCCTTGTTTATTTTTAATTTCCAGATAATTATGTTGGAAACACCACGTTAAAAAGAGACTTTATGGTGACTATTTCTTCATTTAGGGGAGAAAAACAAACCAATTTTACTCGTAAAATCAATGATCATATGAAGCATTTTTAGATAGCTTACAGTAAAAACGGAACTTTTATCCTGAGCCACTTATACTAGGTCAAGATTACATATATAATCATCAGTAGAACAATACGTTAAAACACTCGATGGTCACTACCCTTGTTTCTTGTCTTGGAAATTATATACAGTGAAGGACTTATATCGATTAATGTAATGGCGATGATCAGTATAACTAAAACGGTCTAAGTTTAGGATACCTCCTTGGCATCGAATGTCTCAAATCCAGAAGTAATTTAGCGGCAGGCAGCGAAGAGAAAAATAAACGGAAATAATATTCAGTACAATACATATTTTTTTAAAAATATATCTTACATTGGACCATTAAAATTGATTTTATGCTTTAATCAATTCAACAAATATACGGCAAACGATTCTCTAAATTGGTACATAAAAGCATAATGTCAATGTCTTTTTTTAACAATGCAAACATCTTGCATGTAAACATGTTATTTATAAATTATCCATTATTTATAAATACCAATATCACTTTCTCTGTGCAAGGAATTAGTATTATGAACTGTAGCAATTGCAAAATCAACATTACAATTACAGAAACGGAATAATAATATATTTAACAATAAAATTAATTTAAGATATACTGATTTATTTTTTCCAGAGACTTCTATACACCTACTGAGTGCTTCAATTCCGTAAATGCCCGCTTCTTTGGTGTGGGAAAGGGATCCCGAGTTCGAATATTAGTCAAGGTGAGTTATCTGCATAAGGTTTTCTCTGGTATGTACACTTATCCTGAAGGATGAATGCCGGATAACTCTAAGCTCTGTGCTCATTATTTGGCATCACCCGTTTCATTCATTGTCCGATATGACATCGTTGGCGGACAAATTAAAAATTGCATAATTGGTCTTCAGGCACATAAATTCTTGAGCTCTTGGTTTCAAGTTACCTATACTGAAATTTACTACAAATAATGGCGAACAAGAGAGGCCAGTGGTCGTTCAGTGCAAAGTCCCTTAACTTTTACAAACAACAACGAAGTCAAAAGAACAACAGACTTGATCTCATTGATAGGCAAATCCTTATATGAGCCACTATATCCACATAATGAAAATGAGAATGAAAGTGGAGAATGGTTAAACGAGGAATGCAAGGTGAATGAACTTGTTATAATGAATACAATGTTTAAACACCGTGATATACATAGGTATACATAAGAACAACGCACTAAACGTCTTAAATCGATAATCGACTACACAATGGTTAGAAAAAGAAGAAATATTATCGTCCAAGATGTTAGAGTGAATAGAGGACCATAGTGCGGATCAGACCTCTAGTATATGCTGACAACAAGAATAGCATTCCCTAAAAACAGTTATATTGTGAAAGAAGACCGGAATCCAGAAATAGGAAATGAGTTAGAATATAATCGATATAATTTACATCTATTACCAGATGAAAGCATTAGGAACTTATATGCTCAACTTCCGACATAAAAACCAAAACTTGAAGATGACTGGAACTAGGTTAATATTTATGAGCACCTGAAAAAAGGTACAAATGAAGCAGCAATGGAAGCACTTGGAACAGAAAATGGTAAATAACATAGAAATCATTGGATGAATGCCGAAACCCTAGATATAATAACAAAAAAGAAAACTGCATATCAAAGATATTTAAGCTCAAAAAAGATGAAGACCAAGAAGAATTTCAAGATATTGACCATCTATAACATGTCGATCTATAAATTAAGCCATTTAAAAGGCAAGTCAAAGTAAAAGTCAGGAAACAAAAGAAAGAAATGTGGAATAGGCTATGTGCAAAAATTGAACGTACAGTAGGATATACAAAGTTAGCCCAAGCATGGAGGACAATTAAAAATATAAGAAATAATACTAGGACAAAAATTTTAATTTGGTACCAATGAAAACTTTTCAGGAGTATTTAAAATGCTTTTAACAGAATCAAGAAAAGGATTTATGGATTTTACCTTACAGGATAACGGAAAGGATGATCTAATAGAACCTATAAGAGAAGATGAGGTACGCAATATTTTGAGAACCACACAAAAAAGGGGGGAAAGCTCGGGCCCTGAGGTATAACAACAGAATTAATTAAATATGGTGGTCTAAGTATTATAAGAATTTTAACTGGACTTTTGAATCAAGTGATTGACGGAGACCCTTTCCCGGATGAATGGAGGTTATCATACATTAGTCCCATATATAAAAATTAAGGGAACAAACCAGTGAACTATAGATGGATTAATGTAATGGCAGAAATAAGCAAAATTTTGAACACTATTATTAAAATAAGATTGGAGAAGTTAATACAAAATAAAATATCGGGCAGGCTTTACAGCAGGCAAATCATGTTCTAATAATATATTTGTGATAGGACAAATCACCGAAAAAATGTTGGCTAAAGGGAAAGTGAATATGGTATTCATTGATCTTGAAAAAGCATATCATTCTCTACCTATAGACTACGGGAGGCAATGGAAAACTTTGGAATGCCTAAGTCCCTTATATACTTTATTAAAGGAATGTATGAATGTAAGGCAAGTGTTAAGATAGGAAACAAAGCATCAGCAGAATTCCCCACAACAAAAGGATTAAGACAAGGTTATGGCATGTCAACTACACTGTTTAAAATATTTATAGAAGAGGTGTTGAGGAAGTGGAATAAGTCATGTTGGGGAATGGCACTAAACATCAATGGCCACTTATTGTACAATTTTCTATTTGCAGATGACCATTTTATAATAGGGCAGGATAAAGGTATAGAATATATTATTAGAAAATTAATAAATGAATTTGAATTAGGGGGATTAAAAATAAATGCCATTAAAATAGAAAATATGGTTTTAGTTAATTGATGGAAATTAATAATTTCTTCACACTAGCCGTATATAGGCTAAGGTTTTTGATGGATAGAGTCAACATGAAAAATTCAATGCCATGGATCTCCTGGTTTCCGTCCAGTCGCTCTTAACCTTTGAGCTACCATGGCCAACGAGCCCTCCTGACATTGAATTCTCCATTTGACTCGTATATTTCCCCGGTAGACCACTAAGAGCTCTCGCATCCGAGATACACCGTTTGTGGCGACTTACTATCGTAAGTACTTGAGTCCCAGGCTTCATCACTTAACTCTTATTATTTTAGTTAATTGATGGAAATTAATAATTTCTTCACACTAGCCGTATATAGGCTAAGGTTTTTGATGGATAAAGTCAACATGAAAAATTCAATGCCATGGATCTCCTGGTTTCCGTCCAGTCGCTCTTAACCTTTGAGCTACCATGGCCAACGTGCCCTCCTGACATTGAGTTCTCCATTTGACTCGTATATTTCCCCGGTAGACCACTAAGAGCTCTCGCATCCGAGATACAGCGTTTGTGGCGACTTACTATCGTAAGTACTTGAGTCCCAGGCTTCAGCATTTAACTCTTATTATTTTAGTTAATTGATGGAAATTAATAATTTCTTCACACTAGCCGTATATGTTGACTCTATCCAGAAAATATGGCAATAGTAGGAAATTCGGAAGATCTGCAAGTAAATGATGTGGTAATTAAATGTGTCGAAAAATTTAAGTACCTAGCTATAATAGATAAGAATGACACTTGTGAAAAAGAAGCTATCAATAGGGTAAATTGTGCAAGGAAGGTGATTAGAAATATGAACAGTCTTTTATGGAATAGGAATTTGACTAGAAAGACTAAGAAACAAATTTTAAAAACAATAATAGAAAGTATACTTACATATGGGTCTGAAAGTTGGACATTAAATGGAAGAATGCAGAAAAGAATATTAGCCACAGAAATCTATGGACTTCGAGGATGTCTGAGGATATCAAGCTTACAACATGTCAGAAACGCCTACATTAGAGATGAAATGGACGCACTTGAAAATTTTATAGACAGAATGTCCAGTAGAGCTCTACAGTGGTATGGACACGTACAACGGATGCCAGAAGATCGGTGGCCCAAGTTTTAAAGTGGGAAGTACCAGGCAGAAGAAAACATGGAAGAGCAGGAAGAACGTGGCACGAGGAAATATATCGTCATATGAAGAAGAGGGGACTGGAAGAAGGACAATAGAACGACAGGAATCTCTGGAAAGCAGGAACCAAGAGTGAACTGCTGTAAAGTGGAAAACCTATGAATAAAATAAAATATCCACATAAATTTCACCTGAATACTTGTATAATAACATATTGAGGATTGCCTAAAACTAGTATGTGATAATACCGTTAGAAATGATCATAGTTTAAAGACATTAATCTGAAAATAAACAATGTCTAGTTAACTACAGTTGTTTTGTTATATTAGTCTTTCAATGTGTCCAACAAACGCCTTCTCAGCAGTTAGGCAAACGGTTTGCATTAAAAGGAGTTAGGGCTGAACAGTGCTTGCTGTTGTTTGCCGGTAGCCAAGTGGAAGGGGCATTTTGCTAAGAATCCACCCAACCTCCTCCATCTAGATGTGACAATGTGATCTCAAAATAGTGGGTCACATGGTTAGCTCCAAGTGAGATAACTGAACTGTAGGTCTAATTGATAAATATTTGGAAAAATAATTAAGCAATGCGAGATATTACAGGCTATTTCAAAGCCTTTAAAGTATATTTCATTGCAAATACATACAGGTGTATCTTCAATTTAATTTTCACCTCTTCCCGCCAAAAAACACAAACCATAGTACCTAAAGGAACCCAAATAAGGGATGAACATTTTTTACGTATAAGAGAATGACTGTTAGAACAGATCGGGCTGTTATTTCTCTCCCGGGAGCTAGTTACACCGCACACAAAATCCAATTAATCCGGCCGCTACGTGTACAAACGGCTCAGGGTAATTTTCACCGGAAAACTGCCGAAGTAAGTTCGCCCTTTTGTCAGCGTCGCGTTTCGCTCTTCAGGGATGACCAAATAAAGCTTTGTTACAAAGTCATATATTCAGCCATTTCCAACCTACTGTATTAAAACACCAATTTTTACTTTCTCGTAGGTTGAGGAAGTATTGCATCACCACAAAATACGCTATACCACATTTTGAGGTTCTAAGGATTAAAAAAAGGGTTAAATTCCATTATTAGTTTAACGAGACCCTGGTCTCAGGGGGAGGGGGGGGGGGTTCGGAAATGAACTAGGACTGCATGCGATTCCAACTTCAACAAGTTACTATACATGGAACTGTTTTTCAGCGTTTCCTTAACGCGCGAATGGAGGTCAAGGCAGAGAAGAATATGAGAACGTGAAAATGTTTTTCACTTTTTAACTTAAAAAGGCCAAATTAAATACAAATACTTGTAATTTATAAAAGTAACCCAACGATTTGAAAATTTCTTTAAACGCAAAAACTGAAACGGCCCACTAGACTGGAGTGGAGACCGTCCTGCCGGAGGAGGAAGCGTTTACCAGAAGCATATCATCCTGTCATGCAGCGCCGAAACTCGCTAACAATGCTACCGTGAAAGAGATGATGTGATATGATAATGGAAATGATATGGAGAGACAGGAAATTCGGGTGTTGTAATAAACCTGTCCAGCATTCAACTGGCGACCCGGAAAACCCCTCCAAAAACCCATGGGTCAGGAATGCCGGTCACGGTATGCGAACCCGAACCTCCCGAATGCGGACCACAGACGAAACCGCCTGAGCCATCCCACTCGGTGACCAAGATAATAAAAAGAATTAAAATATTAGACATATAATTAGTAGTACTTAGATTTCATGTCTTCTATTGCTTCTGTGTGTTTTTAGTTTGTTCGATGTACACCTGTATAAAGAATGAATGCAGACGGTCGACAGTGGAAGCTTGCGTAGAAATAAATAAGCTGAGTTACGCCATCATTCCCCGTACTGTTCCGCAATACTAAAATGCAGCAACTGAGCCTCTTAGTTTTTTCTTTACTTTTTTTTTTATTGTAAGTCCTCCAACATTAAGTCATGTCGGACGATGAATGGAATGGGTGAAATGATGCTCAAATGAGCCCAGGGTCCATAGAGCTTAGAGTTACCCGACATTCGTCTTTCAGGATAAGGGAAACCCCCGGAAAAAACCTCATCCAGGTAATTCACCCTGACCGAGATTCGAACTCGGGACCTCTTGAACGTGAGGCAGACACGCTACCACCACGCGACTGAGGCGGGCATGTACGAGTTCGAATCAAGTCAAAATGCATACACCATCGCGCGAAGTCATGCGTTCTAAAAGTACGAAATTAATATTTAAAGCATTACAGTTTTGTACAGGAGAGAAACGTAAATATGTAATTTTCCGTTAAATAATGCTACAGAACTTTTCTCGAGTTCTACGCACAGAGAAGAGAAATTCATACAGCACGTAAACTCGTGAATGCTGATAAAGAAAAGATTCCTTTTGAAAGTAGGACGCTTAGGAGAATACTTAAAGGCGTGGGATATGATTTCGCAAGAAAACAAAATGTTAACTGTTAAGTACGCTGTGCTGATGTTTTGATTTCCACTGTATTCCCGCCTCTCTAAACCGTGCCATGTACACCAGCGACCTCGCCAAACAATTGCATGCGGTCTTTATTTACCTCTGTAAAGACCGTGAACAAACTTTTCTTTAATGGAAAAGTTGTGCTATTATAGCCGAAATACACTACGCTACAATAACATGCCAATTATTATTTGAGTTAACTATAAGTTCGCATGCTGAGATGGCGAGTTTAAGAATCATACGCGAAAAAGTTACAAATGTAAATAGTGGAAATGTACGATGTTAGTTCCATCACAGAGGTGACTTCCAAACTGTTGACATTTACTCCGTCTTTCGCTAGTCCCTCCAGAGGCATCGGTGATAAACTACCTTCAAAGTACTGATGTCATGCGCAGACAATCGACTGATAGGAAGCGGGCCTATATATATATATATATTTTTTTTTTTTTTTTAAAGGTTCTCCACATTAAATCTTATTAAACGATGAATGAAAAATGGGAAATGTTGCTCAAATGAGCTATCTGACATTCATATTTAAGGATAAGGAAGAAACCCGTAAAAACCTTATACAGTCACCTGACCGAGATTCGAACTCGAAACCTCTTGAAGAACAAGTTTAAGCGATGCCAAATATTTTAACATCTGATCGCTATGAGATTATTTGAAGCTACGTTCCCTTTGAATGACCAGGAATATGAATGATTTCCCTTTTGAGAAAGGTGTAGGTGTTTGAAAATTCAAACCAATAAGGAATAGTCAGGAATGGTTAACTCCACAAAATGTACGTATTGTTTGACATAATTTGTAGGATTTATCAAGTCCCATAACTTTGCATAATTTATTATACTTTTACCATTTATACACAAGTCATGCAGAATGAAGAGGCCTAATTCCAAAATATATAATATGTTATTTATCCTAAAACTACATAAAATATGACAATTTCATTAAAATAGTACAATTTTTGGAACAAATCATACATTTCAAAATGTGTTTTGGGATGGGGATATTTAACAGACGTTTCGTTTTGACCTATGTTGCTCACAGATAAAAAACTACCCATCCATATACACACGTGCGTGCGCCTTCCAGGTGTCTCAAAATATTTCCGGTAAAATCTGGTATCGAATTTTTAGGGGAGTACAATAGCTTTAAGTGTGTAGTAAGAAAGTTAAAAGCGTTTATTTATATGTGTATGTACGTATAGATAAATAAGCAAGCAAACTTGGTAATAAGTTCACTGTCTTCCAAAAACATGACAAGAAGATTTTCAAAAACATTCCCCCACGCCAAATTAGCCCTTACATGGATTGATGTTGGATGTGTTTTAATCTCTCAAAAAACGGCTATAACGACCTTGATTAAAACACACATTTGTAACGTATTTACTGGAAAAATAAAATATATATTTTGAATTTTCTGGGAATATCCGTGAAGTCCTCTTTTTATAATTTTCTATAAGGAAAACTACAATAGGTAGAAAATATCTTTAAAATGTAGTGCTATTTAAAATACACCATTTATTTCAAATTTGTATATATGAGATCAGTCATTTCCGAGATATTCATTATAATAGGTTTAAAGTGTTGTAGCTATTCAGTTGCTTCTCGTGATGTCAGCGAAACAGTATGGAAATTTAAGGCAGTATATAGAGACCAGTTTTTAAATATTTCACTCCGCTATTCATCTATATCTCTAGTAAAATATGTAATGAAGCCATTTCCTAAAATTTCTATCTACAGTTTATTTACAGACGAAGAGGAGAGAAAAATAAGCTTTCTGTAGGAAGGATAAAAAGACGAGCGATAATGGATACAGAAAACTATATGAGTGCAACACATCAAATTGGTGTATAATTAAAAACGGAGAACTGCTACATTATTCCAAATAGAAAACGATATTGTAATTGAATGTTGATAGTGATCTGGTGCAAGACAATGGGAGAACGTGGGGGGCCAGTGTACGTCACTGGGGGCACGCGCATGAATCTGTCAACGCAGATATTGCGGGTACGTGACCCCCTATCTGCAGATTTACTGCCCACGATCTGAATACACTAGCGTACGTACATCATAAACCAATGGCTCAAGGAGAACAGGTAGCATGGTTTCTGCAGGTTCTCTTTTGGGCTAATAAAGTCCCTCCCTAAAAGTGTTAGCTGCTCTCACATTACTTTTTCTACTCACTCTGGTATACAAAGCACAAACGCGTCCCACTCACCCAATTCATGTTAACCGAGATAAACGGATCTAGAAATGATTTCATTACAGATTTCTTTGAAGCTACAATGGGAATACAGAGGCTTAAATGATAGTCGAAACCTTTTAGACTTGTTCTCTTTGCATAGCCAGCCAGGAGATAAATGAATATAAGCTTCCTAAGTTGTTAAAGAATTTATAAGCACTAGAAAATTAAAATCAATAAAAATGAATATTAGGAAGAGAAGGGATATCTGGTTATTTAAAATATTATTTAACATAAACAGAATATTTTAACGAGATATTCATTGTTATGTAGTAAGATTTTCTCTACCTCTTACGGTTTAGAGATAACGCAATGAAAACTTGCCAGCGGCAGCTGCTCAAGACTTCTGTACTACTCCAACAAAGTCGAGTAGCTTCGTTCTAGGTTGAAAGCCACACAGCACTCTCCAACTTTAATTTTAAGGGAGACATAATAACTATGTAATGTATTCTAAACAAATAAACCTTCACCTAGGAAACCACTAAACAATAGATCAGCTCAACAATATACTCGTTCACTGCAATATGCAAGAGCTCGAGACCTGAATACTGAGGCCCGTAAAAGGGATAATGTAGCCCTGTAACAGGCTTAACGGCACGCTACAAAATAATGTTCTGTGCCTCAGCCACATTGGCAAGCTTTCTGCGCCAGCTCTACCATTTATGTAAAAGCCATGTAGAGTGAACAACACTATAAAGTCATTTCCTTTTACATAAACATGCCTTAAATATGTTAATTTATTGAAAATGATTACAAATAATTTAAAGAACACCAAAATCTCAATAACAATTCCACAGTACAATTTGGTATATAACCGACTTTTCCGTTTTTGAGTTCCGCTGTTCACAAAGGACTTCAGAACTAGAACTGTGAAGTGAAATTCACAGTATATAAAATAATTTATACCTATAACAAGTCACGATACAGCGGTTTTTCCTTTGGCCACTAGTCCTAATGTAAAACTTTATTTTGTACCCTCATGTATTTTCTACTTCATCCCAATGATATTTACACAGAAGGAAAGTTAGAATTCGAACACATGAATTAGTTCACACATGACTCCACACATGACTATTGATTGATTGATTCACTTCCCAGACTCACTTTGCAATATACTGTTTTGTGCGATAATTATTTTACCTTGTGTATTACCAACTTGCAGCAAGTAAAAAACCCTCATAAACTTTGAAAGCGAAATTTCACTGAGAATACGTTATGACACTACCTGAACCCCCACTCCAAAACAAGAGCATTTTTAGGGGACAAAAGTCTGTGTACGCGTATCTGCGAAGGAGTAACTCAAAACAGAAGCATGTATTTAAGTTTTCCATTTTTCATGCACACGCACGATGATGTTTAAAGAAAATTTCTAACTAACGTTTATATGTAACATTTTCCTAAAACACTGATTTCCTCGAAAATGGCTCTTACAAGCGATTTTTCACATTACTCTGCATACACATACAGAGGCCGACATAAGTATTGGAATGTAAACATATTTATTGGTTATGTTATTTTAAAGCTACGCAGAGTAAGCATACGTAAATACAACTGGTACAAAATTAACTTGAGTGTTCCATTAAACATATATACTCATAAATAGCAACTGAAACTAATTTGTGCTACAAGGAGAAATAAAACGGTTACTTTACATCTGGACATAAGTATTCGAACAGAGAACAGCTAGTATTTAGTTATCATTCCCGTTCTTTGAATTACTGCTGACAATAATTTGGGCATTGTCTGTATGTGTTGTTTAGTGACTGCAGAGTCCATAGTTCTCCACTTTGTTTGAAGAATTTCTTTCAGATGGCCCTTGCTTCTGATGTGATGCTTCCTCACACGCTCCTCGAGTTCCTTCCAGATGTTCTCTATATGATTTAAATCTTGAGACTGGGGCAGTGTCCTCAAAGTGTGAGGAGTGTTGTACACGATCCAAAGACTTACATTTTCAGCAGTATGCTTCGGATAATTGTCCTGCTGGAAGTAATAATCATGTCCTAAATCCCAGCTTCTCTGCACTCTTTTTAAGATTGTTTTCAAGAATCCTCTTGTATTCAAATTTGTCCATGATCCCATCTATGAACACCAGTTCCCCAAAGTCAGATGAAGCTATACAGCCCCATACCACCACTGCCATCATGTTTCACTGTAGCTACCATGTTCTTAGGTTCCCATTCTGTATTTGGCAGTCTCCACACTTTAAGACGTCCATCACTCTTGTATAAGCAGAATTTGCTCTCGTCTGACCAGAGAATCTAAAACCAGAATTCTGTTTGTTTCACCATATACTGTTTAGCAAATTCTATACACTTTTTCTTATTCACCTTATTAACATACGATTTCTTCCTATCGTCCGATATGACTTAACGTTGGAGGACATAAATAAATAAAAAAAATCTTCCTAGGAACGCCAGCATTGTACCCAGTGCTATTAAAAACCCTTGCAACTGTTCTGGTGTGAACCACAGTGCCAGAATATTGCTCAAGGCATCCTCTAATCTCAGATGCAGTGATTTTCGAATTCTGCGTCATCATTTTTATTATTTACCTCCTGTCTCTGATGATGAGTTTAGAAGGAGTGCTATTTCTAGGTTTATTTACAACAGTATTTGTCTGTCTGAAGCGTTGAATTATGCAGAACACTGTAGTTTTGCTTGTGTTAATGGTTTTGGCAATTTCAGAGAGAGATTTATTTTGTTCTTACAAATTTATCACGATATTCCTCTCTGCCACCGTAGGCTCCTTACCTTTACGTCCCACATTACCTGAGAGTTTACAATCGGCTGAATAACTGAGCACACTGTCTCGAAGCATAGCATAAACATAACTGCTATATGGTAGGGGCGTGTAGGGTACGTCCAACCAACTACCTTTCTCTCTGTTCGATTGGGTACGTTCGAATACTTACGTCCTCCAGTAACAGAGACAATAGAATAAATACAATACAGATTGTGTAATAAATACATGCAAAGTGATATTTTAAATATTGTTTCCGAGACACAAAAGGTTAATGTTTACATGTTTGACAATTCAACTTTGTCAAATAAATATTACAGTATTTATAGTACAAGAAATGTTACATTTTATACTATTCGAATACTTCTGCTGGCCTCTGCACATATTTATAAACACAAATTTTACTCTATAGTGCTGAGAGAATTTTTATTTCGTCCAGCAGATTCAAACCCCGTCTCTGTTAGAAACCACTCGACCATTTATTTCGCAATGTGCAATCGTAATTAAATACGCATTGCGGGAATCCTGAAGGATCTTTAAATATGTAATAACAAAATTTATTTTCATAACAGAAGCTGTACTAAATAATAATAATAATAATAATAATAATAATAATAATAATAATAATAATAATAATAATAATAATAATAGTAATAATAATAATAATAATAATAATAATAATAATAATAATAATAATAATAATAATAATAATAATAATAATAATAATAATAGCAACAGCAAGGAAAGCTGAACACCTGAGGCTAAAAACCTGGCTGTATGAACAATCCTCACTGGTTGACTTAACAGAGATTAACTACAAAGCTCGGGACTTCAAATAATTACGAGACTGTAATAAGTTGTCTTTGGGATGCTGAGTTATCTCAAAATTAGTTTGAGAACCCCGTTGGCTTACCGTGAAGAATACCAGGCAGTTAGCGAAATGTATGGTGTCGGCATGGAAGCTTAGTTGGTAAGAGTAGCGACACGGAAGGCCAGTGTCAAGTCCAATGAGCCCCCAAGACTGAGTGGCATATTGCTTCTTTAGAAAATCGAAAGCAATGATGAGTGCAAAGTTATACTGTTTATGTTTTGAGTAAGCATCAATGTACTTCTCTACACTAGGTAGTTGGATGGTTATAGTCTCGAACGCAATGGATTTATTATCTAGGTTTACTGGCAAATTAAGAAAATAATTCTCAGGGTTCCACTAAATCTTAATAAAAACATAAAATATCAAAGTTCAGTTTAAGAAAAATATTCGTTTTGAAAATTACTGAAAATATTTTCTTTTCCTTGTTTAATAAAGAAGTTTTATAAATTCGATTAGTCGTATTTATTTTACTATATTGGCTTCAAATGAAATCTTCTTAATAAAATCAAATTCTTTTTAACAATGATTATTCTGGAATGTGCTTGGGCAAGAATTAGGTCAATGTTTGCACTGGCAACCCTGTAAAGTTGCGGGAACCATGCTCAAGTAGTATTTGAGGTCCTGACTACCCAGTAGTCGGTCCATAACCGCGCTAAACAATGTAAAACCTAATCTAAAGAGTTTCTACTCCCTTTCAGTAAATTTCGAGTGTTACGCCTCCCTGTTCTAGGGTTACCTTGGGCAGTATTTCATAGCAGCTTATGAGCAACCGTCCCATATCTTGTCCACCTGTCCAGCCGAGTAATGAACCTTCCGAACAGGGCTGTCCAACTGTCAACCCCCTCTCCTTGCATTTTACTGCTGCGAGGTCACGGACTTTTCTGCTTGTCTCCTTGGGGGATCCTGTTCCTCCTACATCACAATGGCTTACTAGCGGTCTCCAGTTAAGCTCTGGGGTCGTCTTTAATTGCAAGGTTAATTCATATTTAATTCTTTGAAAGTACGGGGAAAAGAATGATCAATCATAAAAAAATTCAAGTTCCTAAACACGTACATAAATCCTAAAATGGCATTTGTCAACTGCTTTAATATATCTCTCTTTCTCTACTATTTGTATACGGGAAGTAGAGAAAGTGATTAAAATCAAAATTTTGGTGTCCAGATTTTATGAATGTGCATGTTTGAAACTCGCTGATTAGATACAAATAATAGAAAAAGATTTAAGTACGCGTATGCATATGTGTACGAATAACATAACTTAAGGTATTCTGAATTTAGTATCTTCAAAAAATACATTCAGATTTTCAAGAAAATCCTTCCACTGCAAACTTACGCCTTATGGAAAAAAGTTACTAATGTTTTACACATCAAAACTGCTTCTAATGGTTTTAATTATTTCAGACATTTAGACAGTCATCTTCATTATGAATAAATGTTGTATAATTTGTAAATTATTAGAGATTAATTCTTACTATAAAAGACATAATTTTGTTTGCTTTTTTTCTTCTTGGGGGGGGGGGGAGGGTGCGAGAAGATGGAGTATAACATTTCCAAAATATTGTTTGCTATTCGTTTAAATTTTGAAATACTTGCACTGTTCTCAAACGGGAAGTCGTAGTGCTTTCCCTTCGTTGTTATGCAAAGATCACGGAATTTCAATGCCATCACATTGGGATACTGCCATATTTTTCCTTCAGAAAAACAAAAGAGCTGTCGCTTTAGCCTAATGTATCGTTCTTATACGTACACGCAATGCGTATATGTGAAATGAAAGTTCAACTTAAATATAAATATTTTTACAAAATGCATGTTTTAAAGTTCCTGGAATACAAAAGAAAAACATTTTTAAAAATGTTTCACGTGTGCGTATATTTGTGTGTTTGTGCGTGCGTGTGTGTGTGTGTGTGTGTGTGTGTGTGAGAGAGAGAGAGAGAGAGAGAGAGAGAGAGAGAGAGAGCGAGCGCAACACTTAATTCAGCATCTTGCAAAGATGAGACACGAAGATTTTTAAAAATGTCTCACCACAGCCTGTGCACTTTCTCAAAGTTAGCTCTTAACATACCTTAAGAATCCTTACATTAACATAAATTGTATATAGAGTCTGAACTCTTCCTTCCTAAGGAATTTTTGTTTTTGTGTTTTTTTATCCGGTTTAACACCCATTCTTACTGCATGCCACACCACAATGAACTGATTTTTTTTATAATTAACATCCTTTTAACCAGTTAAGTCATATCGGACAATGAATGAAATGGATGAAATGATGCTCAAATGAGCCCAGGGTCCATAGAGCCCAGAATATGAAAAAACCCTGGAGAAAAGCGTTATACAGATAACTTACTCTGACTGAGAACTCGGGACCTCTTGTAGTTGAGACAGGTAGAGAGGTAGACATGAACTGCTATGCTACCTGAAGGGATATGAAGAGCGGTCCTCCTGTTCAGAAGACCTTCATAACCTTCACTAACCATGTTGGTA
>CM060952.1:104739644-104795568 GCA_030765055.1 Mantis religiosa
ACAGTACGTAAACCTGAAAGAGTTGATAAATACAAGAGTTCGGGCATGTTTTATAGATGCAATGCATTTTTCACCGTATTCCACCATTCGAAATAAGCATTATATGTAAAATTTGTTCTTGGTTTCTGTTCTGTCGAAAACAGCTGTATTTTTTTTATTAAAACGACATTTTTTCGTATATTGCCATAATAAAATTTATATTCTGAAACTCCGATTCATAGGTTGTTAAGTGTCTTTGTTTTGAATGAACTCTGTGCGATAAACCGCAATTTCTTTAGAAACAATACAGGTCGGCTTAAAATGCATAATTTATACCAAATCATACTTTTGTACCTTAAGTTTTTTCCGAAATACTCAATGGTAATTTAAATATTCCAATACTTCGTCATAAATCGTGTGTTACGTCAATGTTCATTGCTTTCTTGTGAATCAGGCAAAAATAATACAAAATCAAGGGCAGTACTTATTTCTGCTATCGGCTTCCTGTAAGCAAAGTACCTATATATAAAGTATTTCTGAAACTTATACTTTCGTTAACAGAAAATTTTATATAAATAAATAATAGTAGCCAAATTTGGTTGCTATACAACTGGCTTTTTTATTCCTAATGGTTTTATATAGGATAATAATCAAGTGCTTCCACAACGTAAAACACTTCCGATTTCTTAACTTCAGTTTTATCCATTATTTTTTCGAAGTATTTTTAATTATTCTGGTTTATCTCACTAAACTTTTTCGTGTCACTTATTAACTTGAACTTTTCAGCAGAGCCTTATGAATGATATATCCATTAAAAGAAAAACCTATTGTCTATATTTATTCAATATCTTGATCATTCTCAACTATGCAGGACAAAAGATATAAACCAAAATACAGTCTTTCACGAGGCCAAAATTTTCTTCACACAGAGAAGCAACGCTATTTTCTGGAGGAGTGTAATATTCATAGCCCCTTAAGTGCAAGAGCTTAAATTTCTTCTGCAAATTATACCTATCAACAGTAGCCACACACTTTCCTTGTAGTTGTTGGAAATAACCTTGTGATGCCACATTTTCACATGTTTTAAGAAAATGTGTATGCACCTCATTTCAATTACTCATGGTCATACAAAAAAGAAGTGTTCCGTCCAGAAAAAGAAATAATTGCGAGTCAAACTGCGATCCTTAACAGATCCAACAAGAAATTGCAAAAATTAAACCAACTTACATTAATGCATGATTGCAGTTCATGAGCCAGTTAACTTACAGTGTTCTAATTTTAAAACCGAGTAGCATTCCAAACCGAGGTTTGCAAAACTCCTGATTCTTATGCACACTTTCGAAGATTTCTTTGGACTTCGTCTTAACTTTCCCCCCGAAGTCATAAGAACACAATGATTTACTTTAGGTTTCTTTATCAAGAGTGAATGCCACTTACCTAAAACTAGTCTTAATATTACAAACCTCTGTGAGACGCAGGGAAAACAGGGAATTTATAAATCGTCGCCTCACTTTCCTGTGAAGTACTCTGTCACATAGGAATCATACATCAAGATTCTCTGTGCTTAAGTACACGGATTCATTTGAAACAGTACAGCACTAACACCTACAACCTGAAATAAGTAGTCTCTGAACGTACTGACCTTTGTACAACACACACTACACACAAATTGATTAGCGGCACACGGAAAAGAGGGAATGTAAAATGGGAACACAAAACTGTAAAGTGCAGGGTAGGCAATTCTCTGTAATGCGGTCACGCGTGGAAGGACATTTTTGTAGCTACGGTTTTTTACTCTCCCAAACCCATCTAAAATTTTAAAAATACTGCTTGCTAATGCTCTTTATAATAATGGACAATATTTAATTCACAATTACATATCTCGAACACTTTTAGTAGCTTACAAAACTGTTTCTGGAATGTATTTTTAAAAGACAATTTCAGAAAAGCGAGATAACTAAATTCCCAATAAAATTACACTGTAGACCGTTGATTCCTCAAAACTTGAAGAAAACTTTAAACATTTTGGGAAATCTATACTAATGTTTTGAAAAGATTGTGTGTGTGTGTGTGTGTGTGTGTGTGTGTGTGTGTGTGTGTGTGTGTGTGTGTGTGTGTGTGTGTGTGTGTGTGTGTGTGTGTGTGTGTTTGTGTGCGCGAAATTAAATTTTAATACAAGTAAAACACCAAAACTATTTACAATACCTCTACACTAGAATACCAACTTTTGAGTCATAATGGATCACACCTGAGAAAGAGGATTTTACGCGTAAGAATACCGTCACAGAAAATGCTACAAAAAACGAAAGCCATGATTATTTCACAACAAGGGATATATTACGATTTAGAAAATTAAAAAAATAAAACACACAAAAAACTTGCATCCTGCTTATAACTGTACAATATTCATTTGACATTTTCTTAACATTCTTTCCAGGTACTGGAAATAAGTATGTGTAATGTTTAGTACTGAAATATCAGAGTCATTTCTATTCGAATACTGGGGATTATGCCACGACATCCTTGATGCCAAACTTTAATATAGTCATTTTGCTCGAATCTTTTACTGTATTTCCTGATAACATTGAAATCGAGACCATTACCAATACATGATAAATCTCTATAAAAAGCAAATGCATATACATATTTGTGTATGTATTTTATAGGCACACAGCTGTTCCAATTTCGACCAAATACGACAAGTTTTCTTTAAACAGAAGTAAAACTACTGTGGGATGGTATCACAGTAAAAGAATACAAAAAAATTGAAGGAAATCAACAGAAAAGGTATCTAAAATGATTGGAAATAATTGTGAAGACATTCAGCACCAATTTAACCACTCTCTGAATAATATGCGCATACATGTTGCTCTTCATTCTTTTAGAGTTGGTAAAATGAAAAACCATCTCTAATGGATGGGAATCAAATTATATTTCACAAATATAAATATCTGCTGCTAAGGCACCACTTACCTTAAGAAATTGATATTAATACTTCTTTCTTCTTTTCAAATGGAAATCGATTTCACAAGCAAATCGCCCGCGTCCTCAGTCCATCAAAAACAAACTCCGTTGTCAAGGAAATCTCGGTTACCATGTTTTTTCTTATGTTGTATCAGCATTATCAACATCTGAAGACAAACAAACCCCAAAAACAGAATCAACTGCTGATAAGTCAAAATTCATTACGCGATGTTTATTTTTTAAAATAAATATCTTTTCCCAAACTATTAAATCTATGGGACCATTTAATTGTTTTAATAATTTAACTTCGGGATTTATTTCATGGTTAAATGACCAAAAATGATCTACTACGGCCGATTTATCAGTTTGTTTATATTAAATGTTACGAAAATAATCTTTCTTTCTGGTTTCCAAATTATGTTTCGTCTTTCCAATATAAACCTGATCACAATCTAAACAATTAAATTGATAAATACCAGATTTTCTATTATTAGAAATTTTATCTTTTTTAGAAAATTGCAGTAAATTTCTAATACTATATTTATTTTGAGGAACTTAAGTTATACCAACTTCTTTAAATAAAAATTTTGAAAATTTTTACTAACCCAAGGATGGTAAGTAAATTTTTAAAAATTATAATAGTCCTTTATTTTTTTAAGAGTAGAAATATCATTAACAGTTTTTTATATTTAAATTGTTCCATCTTCTTTTGTATAAAATCTTTATTGAAACCATCAAAGCAGTATTGATAATATGTTTATATTCTTTATTAAATTTCTCTTCATTCAGGGGTATATTTATTAATTTATAAATCAAACCATTAAAAACAACAAATTTGTGTAAAAAGGGTTAAAACTTTTATTTTTTATGCAGTTATCAATATATGAGTAGATTTCCTATAAATACCAAAATCTAATTTGTTATTATTTATTTTCAAATCTAGAAAAGGAAGAAATCCATTAATTTCAGTTTCTAATGTGAATTTTATAGCTTTATCTTGTAAATTTAGTAATTTTAAAGCATTGTTAATTTGTTTTTCAGGAACAATAGCAAAAATATAATCAACATATCTATACCATGTTTTAAAAATTAAAGGAAAAGCTTTAGTGACTTGAATTTCGAAAAAAAAAATCATAAAATTCAACAAGAAAAGGAGAAAGAAAATAAGTTTATTTAAATAAACTTATTTCTACTCTCTTAAAAAATAAAAGACTACTATAATTTTTAAAAATTTACTTACTATCCTTGGGTTAATAAAGATTTTCAGAAATTTTATTTAAAGAAGTTGGTATAAGTTTAGTTCCTCAAAATAAATATAGTATTAAATATTTACTACAATTTTCTAAAAAATATAAAATTCCTAATAATAAAAAATCTGATATTTATCAATTTAATTGTTTAGATTGTGATCAGGATTATATTGGAAAGACGAAACGTAATTTGGAAACTAGGAAGAAAGAACATTTTCGTAACATTAAATATAAACAAACAGATAAATCGGCCGTAGCAGATCATTTTTGGTCATTTAACCATGAAATAAATCCCGAAGTTAAATTATTAAAACAATTAAACGTCCCATAGATTTAATAGTTTGGGAAAATACATTTATTTTACAAAATACACATCGCGTAATGAATTTTGACTTTCAAGCAGTTGATTCAGTTTTTAGGTTTGTTTCGTCTTCATATGTTGGTAATGCTGATAAACATAAGAAAAAACATGGTAACCGAGATTTCCTTGACAACGGAGTTTGTTTTTTATGGAGTGAGGACGCGGGCGATTTGCTTGTGAAATCGATTTCCATTTGAAAAGAAGAAAGAAGTATTAACATCAATTTCTTAAGTTAAGTGGAGCCTTAGTAGCAAATATTTATATTTGTGTAATATTTATTGCTTCACTGTAACTAGGCTCATTTTCTACGCAATCAAATAATATGTTTAGTACCAGTGGGCATTTTGCCACAGTGAAGACAGGGTCATCTAATTAAAGCAATTCAATACCATCAACATTGTCTTATTTAAGTTTAAATAATCAATATTTGGAAAGCTGTCCTATAAGGCAGAGCACTGTATCCAGCACAAATACTAAAATTAACTTACTAATATTTATAATTATCGCTGAAAAAAATTGTCTATGTTTTAAATTGTTACAGACTATTGTGTTACTTCCAAGATCTGCACCTCTATTTGTTGCGTGAAAAAAGTACACCCACTTTGAGTTCTCGTGGGTAGTATAAGTATTTAGCAATGTACAACTGCACTTCCTCATAAATTAAATGTTCCACATAATGGTTACTTTAAATGGTGGCCATCTCAACACAGATATATTTCTGAACTACATCAGCTTCCTTAGCGAAGTCTCCAGTGAAATGTTTGTCCACATAAATAGTATTCTTACAAGGTGCTTGATTTTTTAACATCCTCCAACGTGTCATATTGGACGATGTACGTAATGGATGGAGAGCTGCTCAAATGAGCCCAATATCAATAGGGCTTAAAATTACCCGATATTAGTCTTTGAGGATAGGGAAAATCCCCAGAAACATCCTTATGATACAATGAATTGAAGCTTTTCTGTCGGCGATATAAAAATACTTTTCTCAGGTTGCCAGCCAGATGAATTTGGAACTTCTTCATTCCTCCTTGAAGCTGACAACCACGTTAGTCTGGAAACCTTTCCAAAATTCACCTAGCTGATATCCTTAGAATTTTTTTTAATTCCTATGACAGTGCACATCTATATCGACTATTCTGCCATTACTGAGGAAATGTGATATATATGCAATTTTTATTTTCCATAAAACAAATTCTTACAAGATCAATAAAAACATATATGCAACTGCCTCAATTTTGAACACAGCTGTATGAGGGTAACATACCATGAAATACGGATATGGACGCAGAAATACAATAGCTATCCCAGAACAGACTTCGCAGCCAGAAAATCACCATTTTTTTCAAAATGTCTCTACACTTCCGTACCCTGAAAATCTGATGTGTTGCACACAAGTGACTTCCTCTGCCAAATCTTGCATAAATAATTCTTAAAGACCCTCATTCTTCTATCTACTTCATGTTACTGAGATGTACATTTCCGCAATTTTTATTATAATTTCCTTGTAGGGTCAATGGGATATGTGGTATACAACAGGTTTTAAGGATAGTAAAAGCTTTTAAGGGCTAGTCGTCATGTGATGCCTTTTAAATTCCGTTGTCTTTACATAGCCAAGAGCAAAACAAATAGAGTGGCGGACAAAGAATGCTTACCTTTAAAAAATGTAGGTACTGGAAAATTCGAAAAATGTATTTCAATATAAATTGTGCTCTATTGACGAGATCTACAGCTTTCGTGCAGAAAGATTCTAGCCCATCTCTTACGGTTTAAGAGTTATAAAAAATGTCATCCAGATTGAAGAGGACTTGTAAAGATATTCCCGCCAAGTAGGTATATGTTCCATTTCAACTGTCGTGAAAATGACTTTCTCACGTGCTAAAAGTATTTTAATGAAATTCGTTAGATATTTTTGAGCAGTAGTTTGGGGTAGGGACATTTTCTCAAAAAATGATCATGTCATCTTTGGAAGACGCTATTGCTGTTATTGTTTTTTTTGTTGTTGTTTTCATTAAATTTACTTTTCTTAAATTGGAAGTCGTTATTCTCTCTTTCCTCCCCTCTATCTCCCTCTCTCTCTCTCTCTAGTTATGTAAAGAGAGCGGGATTCCAAAGCCATCAAGTCATTAAATCGATCCGCACTTTTATGGAAGGGATATTCCCATATTTCGCTTATATATAGGGAAAGATTTATCATCTTAATGAACGTGAAGTAGAACAGTAAGTTTTCTTATAAATATAGTTTGTTGCAGATTCGATAAAGAAAGTCATGTGAACGTAACACATAAGCATTTTTTACATTTTTTTTTTTTTTCAATAAACAAAGAGGTAAATAATGGATGTGGCATGGAGAGTAGTTTTGGACCGCCCTGTCTACATTCCTTGCACAGCTCAACTTACCAACCCCAAGTTGGCTACCGGTGGGTAGGGACCAGAAATACAATATTTTCCAATGCTCTCCGAGAAGGGTTGATTAAGATCATCTTTCTCCTCACACCTCCAGGGTTTTCCGCCTTCGTGGACGATCACCACACAGCACGACCTACCACTCGTTCCTAAAGCATGCGCTGGCTCTGTATCCTTCTTAACTTATTCCTAGAGCTTGGAAGTTGAGGGAAAAATCACTTTTTTCCCTACTGTCTGAAGATGAGGCCCAACAAAATATGTTAATTATGGGTCATCATAGGTCAGAAAATGTAGGCTTTTATTTATCCTGTTTTGTCTTTAAGCTATTTTTGTGGTCCTTTCCTAAAATCTTTATTTGTCATTTTTGCCTTTTTAGTTATTTTTGATTTAACGGTCTTTTTACAGCATTTTTGTTACTTTTTTTTTCTTTTTGCAACTCTAACTTATTTTGACTATCTTTTTCCTGTTCAGCAGAATCCAGTGTTAATTCCAATTTCTTTTAACTAATGCACACTCCTAAATCTCGCTACAGCCGATAAAAGGTTGAACATCCTTTCTATTGTATTTAAATCATTAGCACCAGCAGACAATCTAGTAAACCCTCTCTAAATATCCCGTTATTTTTCTCCATAAGATTTCACTAGTTTCAAGTATGCACCAATGACATCCGTTGATGTGGAGAGAGTTTTTCAATGTTTTTGCAACATGTCAAAAAACAGACGATCCTTTACACCTAAGAATTTAGAGATGACTGTTGTGACATACTGCAATGTCAAGTGAGGAAAGCTTTCTAAAGTTGGATTTCTGTAACCCGAGGGTGGTTAAGCTTAGTATGATTTCATTATATCTATTTCGATTTCTTTCCCCGGAATGGTCATTGCTAGGTGCTGAATTAGAAAAAGCATTTTATTTTCAAACTGTTTTCCTCGCTCATGTGTTACATATCACTTGACTATGGTGCTTTCAAACTTATTAAACATCTAATTGAAAATTAATTTATTAATTTGTAGGTATCACTTCTCTATATCTTTTTTTTTTTTAACCTTTAAGTCCTTTTGGGATATTTTAAGTTTTTTCCAATTTATAGGTCAACTTCCTTGCTCTACGTATTATGGTATACCACAGGAAAGAAAGTCTCCGGGGAATGAGACGCAGGGAGGGGTTGGTTGAGAAGGTTCCTACCCACCCCCTCGGTAGTTTATGACACCCCATGTCAGTTCAGTTACAGACCATTCAAAAACATTCGGACGGCTTCTACTTTTGTGAATGATTCTTCTCGGTTATAGTGTACAGAGTGAATAGGGCGCATGTTTTTTTTAACGGTTCTACTCCTTGTGTAGCGTACGTTCTCTGTCACACATTCGCTGTCCTTGTCCCACTGTGTAAGGGTGGCGCATCCCTTTCAAAGACTGCGTTGGTGGACAGTACTTTCTCTACACATTATTGTTTCTTTTTATATCCTTCCACCAATTATTCTCACAAAAGCGCAATGCTTTCTCTACTACTCTACTCATGCAAAGGATGGATTTATTGTATTTCCCACATAAAAATTCGATATCCAAACTTCACACCACACAATTGTTAAAACATGGTCTCTATATGTATGTATCTGTGAAAAGCGAACTCAAACGAAATGCCCGATAAATAACGAGCTTTTTTTTCATGTTCTCAAAAGTTGTCTTATTTTGGTTAAAATAGCCCATGTTCAAGAGATTTACCTGAAAAATAAAATTTAGCTTGAATTTTCTTGGAAAAGCCCGAGAGGAATTTTATACAGTTCCGTATAAGTCGTCAAGCATTGGATATAAACCGAAACTTATAGCACAAAGACGTAGTTCTCTTTAAAACACTATAATCATTTTAAGTGCTGTCGCTACTCGGTGTTTTTCTCGTGATGTCTATAAAGAGTATGGAATTTCAATACGATCATACAGACTATATCGATTTTGCTTTCTGCATGCCACTACAACTGTGTATTTCCATTAACATGAAAGTAGTAGAAAAGTAAGCTTTCGTAGGAACAGCTTCTAGAAGCTATGTATAAATGAATTATAGCGGATAAATAAAGTTTCGATATATCTACGTCATTTTTGTAATTAGTTTGGTCCATAACAGGAACTAAGTGCAATGCCCATGGCGAATTCTAATCTCACACCTCCATAAAGATGTTTACTTTGTTATTCTCTTAGTTGCAGGAAATATAATATTTTGTAATCTACGATCTATTTTATTATTATCATCACCATCATCATCATCATCATTCACAAAATATACCACATTCTTCGTTAAAATAAGCTAAAATCAGAACACAGTAAAAGACTTCCATTTTTTTCGGATGGGTTTTGGCGCTACGACCAGTCATGGTCTATTGTACCTAATGCACCCCGGAAGGAAGGATGAGGCAAGAGGAGATAGGGCGGCCGTCTCAAGGAGCCACTACTGTGCAGAGGGCAGGGTCCCTAAAGAAGCACTTCCCTTAATTTATTTTAATATTCTCATTATTTGAATGTGCTTTAGTTAAAAATAAATTAGAGACGTAACTATTGTCCTGAGACATGGCGTAGTGGCCTAAGGTGTCATGCTTTGGTTCCCTGCCACGGAAAGCGGCCCGGAATCGATCCCGCCCCTGGGATGCGGATTTTAAGTCCCGGGTATAGGACCGGTGCCCACTCCACTCTGCATCGTGAGGAAATTGAGGAGCTTACGATAGGTAAGCGGCCTGGTCAAGAAAGTCAACTTTCCGGCTGGAGGTGCCGAGATGCTGACCACTCACATCTCCTTTCCCGTATCAGTTGGTTGATCGTCCATCTCTAACTTGCGTATGTGGGCGTGAGGCCGGCAGTCGAGTTGGTAGGCATTGGCCCTCAATGGGTTGTCCCGCCATGGGTTAATTTAACCTACTAATTACCGCACATTGATATGACTGAGTAACGAGCTGAGGTTTCTTCCGGTAAAATCGCATCCTGCGAAAATCGATGTCCGGAGCTACCGGCCAATGCCAGTGGAATAGTCACGGCATATAGAATTCACTAGAAAAGTCACTAGGAAAGTCACTAGAACAGTCACTAGAATTCATTAGACAAGTCCCTAGAATTCACTAGTTCTCGTCGAGTAGTTAGATTTCTAGCTGTTCAAGAGGTTTCGGTATGCATACCCGGGGAACTTTTCCATAACTTTTCCTTAACTTTTTCTTAATTTTTCTTATTCTTCCAGTCTGGAAACATGTAGGTGAGGGGCAAATCACCTAAAATGTAAACTTCCTGGCCCAGTGGCTCGTCTGCCTGCTGTTCGAGGGATCCAGGGTTGAATTCCCGGCTGGAGACTGGGACTTGTTTTCTCCAGTCAAGATTATTCCTTATCCATGACAAGTGTCTGGAAGTACGAGATGGTGCATATGCCTGTAATCCAAAGTACTCAAAGCCAACCTTGCACGCGCGGGTATCACTGTCAACATAAAATGTGCTCCAAAGCAAATGAAAGATCGCCGATATGACCACCTTAACTAAAGGCGATGAATAATCGACAGAAAATAACTATTACGAAACATTCACCGTTGGCAAAACCAGATGACACCAAGAATTGTTTCTCACGTCAAAACCAAAGTTGAAGGGTGTTGTATAAATGGAGCAATAAAAAGTAAGAACACAGTAACAACTGAGGTTACACTCTGTGCATATCTTGCGATAACTTATGCAACTTGTCCATCAAGCGGCAAGAGGGGAAGGTTACACACTTCCTCGTTACTGTATGGGCCACTTTGTTTTACTCCCAAGTGTACGGCCCTGATACGGATATTTATTGTTTTATTTCACCTTCTCATAGTAAATATGCTGATTATTTCAGTGGGCTAATCATAGACTCTGTGGTTGCATGCACATGGTAGAGCTTTTCTGGTTTATGAAACGTACAAAATTAGCAGGCCGGGGTTTAACAGAGGCGGGATGCGAACCGAGATAATGGCGGCGACCCCGATGTGCCCCCTACATTAAACAGAGAACACGACAGCAGTTCGGGGACAACTTATTTATCGAAAACGCTGGCCGCTGCACATTTTAAATGGAATTCCAGTTATTTATCGAGCTGCCCTCTTTGGGTGGAGAGGGTGGGGGGCTAGTGTTGCTGGCAACATGGACGAGAGCGATATTAATTAAACTGATCCCAAGCCTGACGTTCCCGTGGGGGCGGTTTGCGAACCGGGGGCGGCACAATAAGCCTCATCCACTCACCGGTTACTGTAGCTGATTAACCCTGGTGTTGATTTAATCACCAAGTGGGTAATTGGTGTCTCTCTAAACCTCCCTCTCTCGTTGCATATTCATCCTGCAACCCCCCACCCACCCCCGCCATCATTATTATTACTATAGAGAGAGAGCCGGTCCTGTTGTTGCAGCGGCGAAAAGAGACGGCTTTAGATAAAGTAAACTCCCTTCCGAGACACAGGGTAGGTCATGTCTAACGAGATTTGTGTTCTCTGTGCAACACGTGTTTTCAGAGTCGCTTCGCTCGCTAATTTGTTCGATTTTGTAATGCTACGTGTTGTACATTTTCTCGTTTCGCTCTTCCGCCCAAAGCTTTACTACGTCGACAGCGACTCTCTTTTGTTTGCGTAAACGAGAGTGAGTATCGATTCTCGAAAACTACACGCTCCGGTCGGTCCACTCGACATTATACAATAGGAAAAGGGGCAGCTTTTTGTTCTGCACTTATAAAATGTCAAAGAGCAAACCTCCACGCTGTTTTTTTAATCCCCCAACCGTTTTGTAAAGTGGGACTTCATTTGCACAGGTCTGTTTTTTTCCTCTGAAATACATCCGCGTGTTTAATGAAAATCAAAGGCTCTGTTCAACTCGACCAAGTGTTTGCGCTTACTGCACACGATTCGACATTGTTTTGCATGTGCCTTACGTTCCTGATTTTGTTACTCTTGTGCTTTTCATCGGAATTAACTCGACAAATCCATTGAAAAGGCATATTATTCCTGGCAGTAGTGCCATATTTATGTTCTTAAGCTAAATTAAAGGGGCGAAAAATCTGACATACTTTACCCATTACAACCTTCCATACGGATAAAAAAATAGCTAACAAATAGAACAATTTCATTTCAAATTAAATGAATCGTTTATTTCAGAAACCACCTAAATGCGCATTTAAAAAAAAAAAAAAAAACTATTTTTCAGCTTAAGTATAGGTTTAGTATCCTTCAAATATTTTTTTACCAAATCAAAAACATGCTATTGAAATAATCTATTTTTATTGCACTTAAGGTGGTTTCTGCAATAAATGAGTGTATCCAAAGTGATTTTTTAAAAATTATTATTGAAATTAAGTCAAACCATTATTTTTTTTACCTGTTTTGGTATAAAGGTAAGTAACACACACACTTAAGTATAAAAACGTGTGTTTTTATTATGCCTAAATCGAAAAATACAAGTAGACTACAGTCTACAGTACGTCTATATACAAAGATCTGGCCTTATTCACTTATTCAGCTTCCGGCAAGTCTTCTGGCAAATCCTCGTCAGTTGTTGGCTATTGGATCATAGTGTCATAGAAGGCTTCATATCCAACAGTGTATTCCAACATTTATATATTGTCTATCTTTTTTTTCTTCTTTTTTATTGGGACCTAAATCCAAAAATCTCACTGTGCAAAACTCGATAAATCTTAAAATGTGTTACAGCCTACAACACATGTTTAGCTAAAAGTAAAATATAAACGTATAAAATAACCTTGGTAAAATAAAAGTAAACATACCTTCCCCATAGGATAATTTTTTTCTGTTGGTAGTTCCGGAGGGCTGGTAGTTTTTAGTTGTAATCTTCCTATGAATTTGCTTGCTACCCCTTTTTTTTCGGAGTATCCTTGTTGTAGAGAAACTGCTTGTACTTGGACACTTTGAATGACTGCTTAATTTCTTTGGGTACTTTCCTACCTGATATTTCGTCCGAATTTGGCATTTTCTTATATGATTGGGTTCACCACTTTTTGAAACTAAGAACATCGTCTGATGTAAGGTGATATATAGTAAATAGGCCAGACTTTCTAGCTTTTAGCATGAGCTCTACATGTTCATCAGGAGTATAAATCATGTCAATCTTCTCAAGAGACGCTTTATGCTTCCAAAATCTCTCTTACATGGGGAAAATGAGAGGCCACGTATAGGGTAGTTGCGAGTTATTGTCACAGCGAGTCACAAAACTCATGTCATCAAGGCTGCCAACCGTCACGAGTGGAATTTACCGCAGAAAGAACCTAAGTGACTGCGCTTGGGTTCATTCTGAAATAAACGGATTAATTTCAAGGCTGAAAATAGCATTGCTGATATGAAACATATGTCATTTCTGCACTAAAAGATGTATTTACCTTTAAATTGTACAGTATCACCAAAAACACTTTTTTTTTTATATTTTGTCTCTTAGGTGGTTTCTGAAATAAGCGATTCAAATGACCTTGGAACTGAATTTAGCAATCATTTATTTTCAATTTAATTTCGTATTAATGGTTCTTGCGACAAAACCTAATGTGAGCCACTTACAGTTTTGCTCTGCTACATATATTCATATTATTCTTATACTACTACTTCTACTTAGAATGGTTTAAATTAAGCATTAAGTTTTCAAAAATATAGAAGCAGCTCTTGCAGTGAAAAGAAACAAACAAAAAGTGTTTAAAAAGAAGCAAAATCACAAGCTCTCAAGCAAGCTTAGAAAACGTCTAAAATTTCATCCTCCAATACTTCGGAAACGACTAAAATCAAATCAATTAATTAAACACCTATATAAAATACAAAAATTTATAATTTGATGAGCTTGCATCTCTTAAGTTTTTGTCTATATTTAGCGATTTCTCTAAAAATTTCTTTGTAGTATTTAATAAAACTACACATAATTCACACAATTGAAGCGAAGTTTATAGCTCCATAGTGCGTCTGCCTCACGTTCAACAGGTTACGAGTTCGAATCTCGGTAGGGTGAGTTTTCTAAATAAGGCTTCCTCCGAAGTTTTCCCTTATCCTGAAAGATGAATGTCTAGGAAACCTGAACTTATTTGAGCATCATTTCATCCATTTCCTTCATCGTCCGATATGTCTTAACGTTGGACGATGTAACTTAATAAATGAAAAGAAAAAAAGGAAGTTATGATAGAGAACGATGTGGTTTTGAGAATTCAGGACAAGGAATACCCCACCCCGACGCCTCTTGGTGCGTTAAAATGTCTTGTTTTTATTACTAAAATCGCATAGCCTTTAAATTGAAGCTTCACAGGACGTCCGGCAATTATTTTTTGGCTGCTGCCGCAGAATTTTTTTTCTAATTAAGTATGAGATAAAAAAGAAGAAGGTTAATGTTAAAACGGACGTCTAGGGTTTCATTATGCGAGGCGTGAGGGGAATCGATTCAGCACTTGCTATACCGTTCCCGCCTACTGACACACGGCTTGCATTGTTGGCAGCAAAGTGGATGCAATTTATCTGCGTTGTGGCGCAACACCACAATGTGCCTGCCAGGAGATTCTTTTTTTCTTGAGAAATCACCGCTTAGAAATCATAATTTAACAAACCAAAAATACATAACATGCAACCAAGTCACGTCCAGTTAGACGAGTAGCAAAACATAATAAAGCACACAGTTTAATCACATAATATTCTAGTTGGTTTATCCGATGTTGTATAATTACCCTTACTTATTCAAGGATGAATTAATTTAATTTACTTGGCCCCGTTCTTTATTGACTTATTGTACGCTGATCCAGGTTTTTTTTACCACATTTGTAATTTCGTACAGTCCGAAAGAAAAATCCCCCTTTATACGTAACGATCGAAAACCGAGGGAATGTTTTTTTTCTTGTTCCATTTATACCCCACCTTTAACTACTATGGTCATATCGGCGGCCGTTCTCCTTTGGAACATACAGAAGGTGTTAATTCGTTATCTTTTTGGTTTTTAATCATTACATCACGCACACATTCACACTCTCATTCATACTTCCAGACTCTGGGGAAGATGGGGAATTATCTTGGTCGGAGAAAAAACCCCACCCCCACCGCCGGGAATCGAACCCGGGACCCCTAGCACGGCAGGCACGAGGGAATGTTGTAGAAATGCTGCATAACGCAAAAGTACTTAGACTTTGGTGGAGATACAATCTTTAGTCTGGAAAGTTACAGAAATTTACACTTCAAACTTTGTATCCTCTTTTTGGTCACATAGTTCTTTAGTAACTATAAAAATGTCACAAAATGTAGAAACTCTTGTCATAAAAGTTTTTTTCTTCTTCTTCCTCTTCTTCTTCTTCTTCTTCTTCTTCTTCTTTGTTGTAATTTACGTCCTACAACGTTAAGTCATATCGGACGATGAATGGAATGGGTGAAGTGATGCTCAAATGGGTTCGGGGTCCATGGAGCTTAGAGTTACCCGACATTCGTCTTACAGGATGAGGGGAAACCCCGGAGAAACCTTATGCAGATAACTCACCCTGACCGATATTCGAACTCGGGACCTCTTGAACGTGAGGCAGACATACTACGACCACGCTATCAAGGCGTTCCGCACTCCCGGGCCACTCCCCTTTTTGGAAAAGATGGTCTGTGACCTTTGAAAATAAATTTTCTAAGTTAACATAAAATTAATAATCAGTTAATTGATTTCTAATAACGGCAGTCTTCCCTCTCCATACAATTAGACAAGCGCTGCTAACGAACTTGATACAACATAATTTAGCACAACTTTCTTACTATCCACAAACTTCGGCGCATAGATCTACAGTATGAAAATAAAATAATTAGGAGGTCCTGAGACTGCTTCAGTATATGCACATCTGCAGTATTTGATAAACGGCAGTTACAGAAACAAAAATAATAAAGGATCGACTGTCACTTTTTAAACGTTGGTTTCTCTTTGCTGAAGTCTCAAATAAACGTCATGTATATACTAGTATATCCCTTGCTTGTCGTCCGTCTCGGTAGCGTAGATGGTAGTGTGTCTGCCTCACGTTCAAGAGGTCCCAAGTTCGAATCTCGGTCAGGGTGAGTTACCTGAATAAGGTTTTTTCCGGGGTTTTCCATCATCTTTCAAGACGAATGTCGGGTAACTAAGCTCCATTTGAGCATCTTTTCACCTATATATATCCATCCCTTTCAATTAAATTTTATAGTCTGAAGAGAATAGCAACCATTGATATTTGATAGAGTAACAACTAATGTGTCCTCTTGATGGCCATCTTCTTACAACTACAATGTGTTCATCTCCCTAATTTACATGATTCTTCATTTAAAACCTGACATATTACAAGGCGTTTAGCCAACTCTCGCGTCACTGCTGGATTTCCCCACTATTGGTTGTGCGCGCGGGCTAGCGGTGTGCACTCGGCAGTATTGTACCGGCCACCAAAATGAACTGGCACTTGACTCTAGAGCAACCCATTTTCGTGTGTAAAAGTTATTATAAACGAGATTCACCAAGCCATATGTACACAGAATACATTCAAACGTTTTCTGCTGAAATGCCTCCTTCCAGATTTACTGTATGCCCATAAGAAGAAGGCTAGAGGTTTATTTATTTAGTACACTGCATGCTCCGTTACATCGTAACACTACATGCATTCCTTAAACTTATTACAACTAGTTGTAGTCATTACAATTTTGCTGATTCTTCCTTTTGTTGTTTTCTCCCATTGGTCTTGCCACCTTCGCAGTCCTTTCTCTTCTGCCTCCTTGATTATGTGTGTCCTAGGTATCTCGCTGTAGATAATCTGCCCGTTGTCTTCCTGTGCAGCCTCCTTTGCCGAGTGGTCTGCTATTTCGTTCCCGCGTAGTCCCGCGTGTGCCTTTACCCATTTTATGTGGATGGTCCAGCCGTTGTCCTGCAGATGCTTGATCTTGGCCTTTATTTCTTCTATTATTTTGCTTGGGATTTGACTGTTCTTAAGAAGGTCTACTGTAATCTGGCTGTCCGTGTTCACTACACCTAGTTTATTTCCCACTGTAAGCTCTAAGCTGTTATGGGCTATTGCTCGAAGTCCCTCTAGAATTGCTATCTGTTCTGCTTGGTTATTGGAGCAGTACTCACCAAGTTTATACTTGAGCTTTTTAACCGCTTCCCCATTTTGGAAAATTACTGCTGCTGCTCCGACATTTCCGTTTATCTTGCTTCCGGCGGTATAAATTTCTATGTTGTACTGCATGTCTTCCTGTGCTTCTTGAACACGCATTCTCTCTGAAGGATGTGGCCACTCGCTTAGTTTCGGGACTTCTTCAGTTACTGTCGAGTTTTCACTTTTGAATTTATGCATCTCTAGTACTTCCTGAATCTTTATATTTTTTGGCTTGATTGCTGCCAAAACACAGGACGCTTCGTATGACACAGTTCTATATGCTTTGGCAATTTTTATGTTCATTAGTCTTTGTACGCGTTGATATTTGAGCATGTTCTTTCTTTTTAGGATCGCTTCTTTCCATACTTGCACGCCATATAGCAGCATCGGAAGTACAGCGCCTTTATAGATTGTTCGAAGGGCTTCTTGTTCAGTTTGTTATCAAATGAAGGGCAGAGGAGCTTGAACTGTTTATCTGCTCCGGTAGCGGATCTGTTTACTAGGAAATGAGTGAATGAGAGTGCATATGAGTCAACCATGCTGCCAGATCTAATGTTTGTTGCCACGGTAGGTGAGCTATGTGACAACACTTGTGTATTTTAAATGAGTCTTCCATCCTTGTCATACTCGGAAGGCGAGCATACACCTCGAGGAGACAACAAAAATGATTACGTTGCACGTTCCTCTAGCTTGCCTTCTTGTCCTGGGCAATCAGTACAATTCACGAGATTGTGAAGAAATTCGAAGCCACTGGCAAACAAAAACGAAAGCGTAAACGTACAATATTAACAGAGGAAAAGTTGGATGACTAAGGCGCACGTTTGGAACGTTCGCCAACCAAATTCATCCCAAAATTAGCACAACAGATAGGAATTTCAGCGTCTTCTGCACAAGGGCAACTAAATTATTAAATTATTATATATTATAAATATATATTATAAATTATTAAAACTAAAACGATATAAGTGTACAAGTGTCCATACTTTAAAACAAGATGTCCCAGTATCACGAAAGGATTATTGCGAATGGTGTTTTTTTCATCAATAAATAACGGTTTAATTGATCCATTGCTTTTGTTCTTTTCCGATGAGGCCTGGTTCCACCTCAGTGGTCGTGTAATCCTTTATTATGATCGGAAAGTTGGAGTTTGGTATGCTGTTAGTGCTAGACGCATAATCGGTCCAATATTCTACAAGCAGACTGTAAATGCAGAGAGCTACTGAAATGACATTTCGGCGCCATCTTACCATGAACTGATAGAAGAGAAATCATATGGGTGGTTTCAACAAGATTCAGCTACTGCCCATACAACAGAGCAGTCCATGAATAAAATTTATGAAGTGTTTGGCGATAAAGTAATTAGTGTTGTGTATGGCCCTCTCGATTCCCCCATTTAATAATGTGTAATTTTTACTTGTGGGGTATCCCAAAAGACCAAGTTTACGACAGAAATCCTCATACACTGGAAGAACTAAAACAAAATATAAATGAAATCGCAGTGGCCCAACTTAATGTGCATCAGAATGTGTTCTCCCAATAACGCTTGTTTAGCCAAGGGTGGACTACATTCCAGCATCTTTTAAGGTGAGAGTGCCATACATTGAAGCGAAAAAGTGGGTAAGCAGAGTTCCACGTTGGCGCGACAGTTTGATGCAAACATGATGTGTAGCGCAGGGTACAGCAATGAGGTTACTCTCAGAGTATGGGTGGATATGTATGAGTAAGGATGGTTCTAATGACACTGGAATGCCCGTTTCAAACTGATTTAATGACTGCTTCTTTTTATCATCACCTCATACTCGAAGTTCCCGACCAAGGTTATCAATATTTCACTGTTCATAGTGACCGTATGTACAATGCTTATTACTCGATAAAACTTAATTCGTTCTTCACGTACATACGACCCGACAAAAAACTTCTCTCATCGCTTCTGATCTGCCTTCGAGCAAGACAGAAGCAGATGACAACCTTAATCGGCCTCAAACCGCGGACTGTCTGTCCTCACTGTGCACAGCTGTGTGTGTGTGTGTGTGTGTGTGTGTGTGTGTGTGTGTGTGTGTGTGTGTGTGTGTGTGTGTGTGTGTGTGTGTGTGTCACTTTCACCACTCGAAACCCCTCTTCATTCATCCAAAACTCCTTTGTGACTAATTTGTCCATTGTGTTTATTACTCTCGGTGATGCCAGTATTAAGGGTCCGAAGAATAACTTTTCAAACGGAGTCAAGTGCTATCCCTTTAGAACCCTGCTAAGAACACTGTTTCTTACGTTTCTTTTGTTAAAACAACTATTCAACCCAATGCACCTGCCTGCACGTGTTGCAACAAAGATACACAATTTCTTTGAAGAATAAACGATGCTCCCATAGTCCAACTTGGATCGTATCAGTGTGCGATACAAGCGAAGCAGCACTGCGTGATCCACTCCCCACGATTTCCCACTAAGTATCCGCAAGAGATTGAAAGAACGCTCACATCGTGCTTTCAACTGCGCTATATGCGACGAACAGCTAAGCTTTCTGTCGAAAACCAATCCCAGGAACCTAGTTTCATCGACAAAGGGTGAAACGTGGCGACCAAGTCGGAGGAACGCTGGTGACCGACTCTTGCGGCGTCAGAAGTTGACACACATCGTCTTCTCAGTGGAGAACCTAAAGCCGTTCTTAGAGCTCCAGTCCAGAAGGTTGTCTAAGCATTGCTGTAGTCGACGCTCTAGGTACGGAGTACCCTGAGAAGTGCAGTAGACGGCGAAATCGTCCACGAATAAGGACGATGAAACCACTCCAGGAACGCAGTTAGAGATAGAATTAATGACAATAGCAAACAGTGCAACACTTAGAACTGAATCTTGTGGGACCCCGTTCTCTTGAATAAAAAGGTTTGATAAGACCGAACCGAACCTAACTCCGAAAACGCGGATTGTTCATGAACTCCCGAAGGAACACGGGAAGGCGGCCGCAAATATTCCAGCTGTGCAGGGTGCGTAACAGACCTGCACGCCAACATGTGTTATAAGCCTTCTCGAGGTCAAAATAGATGCCGACGGTCTGGCAGTTCTTCTTGAAATCGTTTATGATCTGAGTCGACATCGACACGGAATGGTCTAGTGTCGAACGGCGACGTCGAAAACCACACTGGATGTTCCTAAGTAGTTTGTGAGTTTCCAGCCACCACACCAACCGCCCATTGATCATGCGATCCATCACCTTGCATACGCAACTGGTGAGAGAAATAGGACGGTAGCTGGAAGGCAGATGTCGGTCCTTCCCAGGTTTCAAAGTTGGAATGATGGTGGGTTCCTGCCATTTCTCAGGAAAACTGCCGCCAACCCAGATTCGGTTATAGACCTCGAGTAGGAAGGCCTTCCCTTTCGGAGAGAGATGCTGTAAGAATTGCACGTGGATACCGTCTGCTCCTGGTGCAGAAGGTCGCGAAGATGAAAGTGCATGTTCTAGCTCTGCCATGGTGAAGAGGTGATTGTAGTCTTCAAGGTTTCGAGATAGAAAGTAGAAACCTTGAGAGTCCACCTGAGAGAGAGTCCTTGAGAGAAACTCAGGTGCATAATTATCTGAGCTAGATACGTGAGCGAAAGCATTGCCAACGGTGTTAGCCACCTCAAACGGATCCACAACGACTGAAGGAGTTTTCAAACCAGCTATTGGAATATGGGTCGATTTTCCAGCCACACGCCTTAACCTATCCCACACTCCTGAAGAGGGTGTATGGCGATTAAAGGACGACACAAAAGCAGTCCAGGATTTCTTTTTGCAATCCTTAATTACTTGCCTAGATCTGGCACGCATCTTCTTGTACCGAATCAGGTTCTCCAGTGTTGGATGGCGTTGGAAAACCCGTAGAGCACGTCTACGAGCTCGGATCGCATTCCGGCAGTCATCCGTCCACCATGGGACAGGACGTCGACGAGGATTGGGAGACGAACGCGGAATAGACCGTTCTGCGGCGGAAAGTATTCGCTCGCTAAGATGTTCTACAAGATCGTTAACAGATGCGTGCTCCTCATAACTAAAAACCGCCAACTGGGTGTAAAGGGCTCAGTTGGCGTGATTTAACCGCCAGGTAGGCAAGCGCGTGGAACATACGTTGTGTGCTAGGAGACTAATTATACAGGGGATGTGGTCACTGGAGTGTAGGTCAGAGATGACGTTCCATTGGAGATACTGCTAACTGCGGTGAGCATACTGCCAAATCAAGATGCGACAAGGCGTTGAATGCATCAGAGAGAAACATTGGTTCTCCGGTGTTCAGGAGAACCAGGTTATTACTATCCAGGAGGTCTGACAGAACTCTGCCTGTCGCACAAGCTCGAGTTGAGCCCCGTTGGTTCTCCGGTGTTCAGGAGAACCAGGCTATTACTATCCAGAAAGTCTGACAGAACTCTGCCTCTCGCACAAGTTCGAGTTGAGCCCCAAAGAGGATGATGGGCATTGAGGTCTCCCACCAACAGAAAGGGAGGTGGTAACTGAGCAACCAGAGCTTGTAGTGCAGTAAGCGATAGGTCGTCTGAAGGTGGAATGTAGAAGCTGCAGACAACCAACTCTATCTTCGGCAGTATTATACGGGAGGCGACTGACTGAATGTTAATATTTAAAGGTTTATCGTCCACATATACGTCATCTCTAACCAGCACCATAGTGTCTCCGTGTGCAGGAATCTCTCTTCAGGAGCAAGATCACACCTGAAGTTGGAAAGAATCATGAGGACGTAGCTTAGTCTCCAGTAAGCAAACGCCTAACGGATCATGCTTACTGAGTAGCAAATCGAGCTCTGGGCAATGAGCCCTAAGCCCACGTATGTTCCACTGTAGCATCGCCACTGTAACGGTGGAATAGGAAGTTGTGGGTTATTCCACGTTTTGAAGACTTCGAAGATGGCCGAATCAATTTGCCCTTCTTTTTGGGTTTCGGGCTAACACCTTTAACATCTGGATTATCCGGTCGTTTTCTAGAAGCCTTCCTGGTAGTGTCCGTATTCTCCTGCTCCATTTCTTCAACGGATGAGGCCCCTTTCCTGATAGAGAACTTCGGTTCAAGGGCCCCAAACCGATTGAACACGGAGATCGACGAGGAGGACAAGCGTCGATCAGAGTCCTCCCCTGAACACTCACCAGAAGAGGAGCTTTTACAAGCCCTGGGGCTCCTTCTTCCGGCTGGCAGGTTTGCTGTTATCCTTGAGGAAATCCAATCTTTTGTACGGTCTTAAAATTGTTTTGGCGGCGCATCGTATACAACGGGCTGCTCGGTCCTGGATGTGGAGGCTTTGGCCTGGGACACTGCTGGCGATCTCCTTCCTGATGTGCACTTAGGCGTCAAAGGGGCAGACTTTCGTGGTGTTTTATTAGGCTTTGGAGATGGAATAATTATTTTCTCGGAGATTGTGGCCTCACGAACATCGCTGGTTTGAGTGGCGATCTCTCTCCTCGGCAAAGGCTTCGCAGCTATAAGTAGCTGCCCGCGGGAGAGATGTTATGCGAGTACGTGCGAGTTTCCGGGCTTCCGAGAAGGACACCCTCTCTTGCAAACGGATCTCTTGGATCGCCTTTTCCTAAATAAAACGTGGGCAATCTCGAAAGCTGGATGGGTGCTCTCCGGCGCACTTCACACATTTAACTAGGGATGGACACGCCCCGTCGTGCTGTGACATCACACAGTTAGAACATGTAGGCGCGGCGTTACAGAAGGAGCTTGTGTGTCCAAAGCGCTGACACTTGTAGCATCTCAGCGGGTTGGGAATGTAGGTGCGTACCTCGATGGTCTCGTACCCTGCTCTAATCCTTTGTGGGAGATCTACCCGATCAAAGGTCAGGAACAGGGTACGGGTAGGTACCAATTCCCCTCGGTTTCTTCGCTGCACACAGCCGTCACTCCTTGGTCTTATAGGTTCTCCTGAATTTCGTCATTAGTCATGCCGTCCAGCGCACAGGTGTTTACCACACCGAGCGAGGAGTTCAGGATCTTTTGGACTGTGACGTTGACTGAGTAGCTGCCTAATAAGTTCGCCTTCAATAGGATTGCTGCCTGGGAGACAGAATGTGCTTCAACCAGAAGCGTGCCATTTCGTGAACGAATACATGATTTTTACCGGAGCAGAAATCTTATCCAATCCCTTTTGGATGATAAAAGGATTCAGTGACATAAAGTTCTTTCCTTCCTCAGTTCTGGTTACTACTAAGTAGCGAGGACCACAGGGCTCAATTACTTCCTTTCCACTTCCCTTCACAGTTGTAGGTTTGAATTTCGGTGCCATAGCGGTAATGTCCTTCACCATTGCAAACGTCTCCGATGGCGTGCTCACATCCTAGGTGTCACCCCAGCTTAGGTGAGAGTCCTGGCCTGGACCTTGCTCACCTTAGGATCACACATCCCAGTGTAAAGACAGAGGGATCCAATGGCCTTCAGAAGTGTAACAACTCATGCAATGGCCCCTCTCCGGGACTGACCTTTATCAGCGGATACGAACACAGCCCTACATGGTAACAAGGGGCTGGGAATTACGCGTTACCCGGTCACCCCTCGCACTTCCCACTCCAACCACCCGCGCTGTTACCCGTCAGACATGTATTCAGGGAGGAAAAAAAAAGAAAAAATAAATAAATGGGGTCAAACACCGAAGTGGACCATGTTTGGGCGTTTGAAATTACACTCTCACCCCGCGGAGAAACCCAATCGAGAGATTACACCAGAGCCTCTTCTGCCAGTTTTCGGGGTTACTGAAGGCCTTCTTGGTAACCGGGGCACTCCAAGTCCCCGCCGTACATCACCCCATCAGTCCCCTACTTCCTGTTGCCCACCCCTCGGGACGAGGACCACAGAGGTTGGATTTTGAGGGGCAAGTTGAAAGGATGGAAGTGTGTATGGAACAGCAACGTCTGGTTAAGATGCATGGGGATACATACCTAAATTCCATCATTACAGATCTTAACCTGTCCGAAAAAGGAACTAAGTGAGGAGTATTTTGCTACTTCGTAGGCCATCGTGAAGGCGGTTAATAAGGAAGGTGTCAAAACATAGCTTCCAGGACTGGCAGAAGCATTGGGCAAAGTGCATTCAACTCAACGGAGAAAAAGACCACACCAATCTGGACCAACACTAGTGTATTTTATCTGTAAAAAAAAACCATTATCGGCCTTTATTGACTGACCCTCATATTTCGTTACCGTGGCTAGAAAGTAAATAAAGCAAAATGTGCACTTGTCGAATTCAACACTGTTCAATTGAAGCTATGCTTCAGTTATGCTGTATACCACAAATTAAACAAAATTATTAGTTTCCTTAGTCCAATCTTTTGGCGATTATGTATGGTTCCATAAAGGGTCAGCCATTTTCAAATCAATCAGCATGATCGAGAGAAATAAACCTTTATAACAAGTTTTTATAAAAGAGATATAGAACTAAAATGTTGTTGTTAAAATTACCTTCACTTTATGTGATTTGAAGATATAAAATGTCTGCTATTATTTTAGGTGGTACATTGGATGATGATATTAAATATCAAATCCCTTTTACTTCTGGCAAGTGAGAAAATATACACAGGATTTATCCTGGGATCTTCTAAATATGAACCACTGATATCAGAGCTCGGTATTCGTAATTGCTTTTTGTACTGTACTTCAAGCACGTCAAAAAGAGATAAGGCCTGGGAGGAGTACTGTGAGATAAATGTGGGGACCTTAAGGAAGAAAATGGATTATGTGAATCTAGGGGAATGAGTTAACTTTTGTGCAGGTAGGGCGCACTCCTGTAAGAAGATACAGCTGAACTCCAGAGTGCACATTATAACAGGATAGCAAACAATAGTTTTGAAAAATAAAGTTTTCTTATTCGGAAGCATGTGTTTGATACAAAGAAGCAGGTCTTACCTTGTATCCTGCCAGTCGAGGACTCTGCGCCGCCAATTTCGCAAGTTCTTGGTAATTTGCCTGGGAAGAACGTACCAGCCATTCCCTTGTCTTTTGATCCAGCTGTGGACAAATATTAAACGCCACTCCTTAACTCACAAAAATACTTGACATTTAGGTAATAATAATAATAATAATAATAATAATAATAATAATAATAATAATAATAATAATAATAACAATGATGATGATGATGATAATAATAATAATAATAATAATAATAATAATAATAATAATAATAATAATAATAATAATAATAATAATAATAATAATAATAATAATAATAATAATAATAATAATAACAATAATAACAATAATAACAATAATAATAATAATAATAATAATAATAATAATAATAATAATAATAATAATAATAATAATAATAATAATAATAATAATAATAATAATAATAATAATAATAATAATACAGAAATGAAAAAGACAAACAAAAACATAAGGAACATTTCAAAAAGAGCAAAAAGCAGAAATGTAAGTTAGAATTCAACTGCCATGAGACGAAAACATTTCTTAAGATTGCGGGAGAGACAAAATTTAAATTGCATCCATCCTTTATTTGTCATCTACGATGAAACTGAGTGTCCCAGTGGTGTCCGAATGGGTTTCCGGGATCCCTTACTTGGTCTGTGGAATGATTCAGCATTGTTGCCAGTAGTGCCTCAGTTCTGTCCAAAACTGTCGCTCTGAAAATCGACTAAAATGTTAAAGAATAAAGATCTAACGCTTTAACTTCGCGTAATGTTCAAATGTGATAAAGGTTTAACAGTTTCCTCATCTGGATGAACGAAGGAAGTAGTATTTAGGATATATCTACATCTACACTCAATGAAGCATTGACAGAAAAAACGCTGCACCACTAAGCAGAGCGAACGCGAACAGCGTTCTATTATAGCGGAAATGCAATTCCTTAATTCAGCAATAACACATTTATGCATACTCACTTTCTGAAACAAGTCAACGTCATGGTTTATCAATTTTCATAGGGCGCGCATCAGATACATCTCTTCAGCCGAAGCGAACCTAATTCTTTAGACTTTAGTATATTTCCTTGAGGCAAGGGAGAGATGCATTTGGAGACATGCCCTCTACTCGTGAGGCAAGTTAGTCCATGGAAAATGTTGAATGAACTCGCGCATGACATCGCTGGAAGAACATTACAATTTGAGATTCACGCAGAGAATTCTTCTGTCTCCACACCACAGCTCCACACTAATATAGATTTCCGGAAACTCACAACAATACTCGCACTGTACTAGTAGTTTTATTTGCCCAGAAGGCTTATTTTTGTCCCTCTTTACGGATAGAGATTGCCTTTAAAACTGCAGAGTCATGTAAATTACCTTTTGTTTTTATTCTACCTGCAGTACAATTGATCGCTAATATTAGTAACAACCGATAGAAACATTTTCTGCCTACAGCCACATATTCGATGTTATCACCAAGAACTCAAGTATCCAAGGTCGGCTTTGCCTAACCCCATGTTAGATGATGTTCTCCATGGACCTTGCTCTGATTATCTTCTGGTGAACAGGACTCGAGCTGTGGGGAAGAGTTTGAGTTGATTAGAGACAATTAAAAAGAAAAGAAAGAAAACTCTTTTAGAAAGGATATTGAACATCTCCCTGAAGGTTAGTTTTAGAAACAACGCATTAACTTGGATCCCGCCTAGGAAGTCAGTTCGAAAAGCTCCTCCTAAGAAAAAGAAAAACCACACACATTAAGCCTGTTATTCATTATCACCTTTCAAATTTCAAGAATTGGTTCAACCATACATTAACAAAAAATGGTTTGTCCACCTCAGCAAATTACGTTTATGTGACTTATGGCCTCTTAAACTGAGGAAGACCTCTGTCCATCCAACCCTCGTTTAAATCTGAAAAGATCAAAGTTAATGGGAGCCAAATCCGGAGTGTGACTGAGTGAGTGAGTAATGGTGACAAACTGAATCTATCGGGCCGTCACATGAGAGGGAACGAAATTTCCCCCAGCCAGCCTTGGAAATAATACAGACAGGATACAGGTACAGGATAGTGATTTGGTAGATCAATGTTTCATCAGGTGAATGACAAATAATTCGGAAAGCACCGACCATTAAAGGAATAGAACTAAACTTGAGAAAATAAATGCTGTATCCCAGCCTGGAACCCACTAACATCCCATAAGATTATTTCCATGAGGAGAAAGATTAGCGGAGGTCTTTATTTTCTTTTTCAACTTGGATGATTTCGAACAGACGGTTCTAAAACTACCATCCTCTTGCAACTCCTCCGTTGTCCGGAAGTCCGAAGATCCCTCGCAGGTCATGGAGCGACATCGGGACTTCATAGACGCGATACAACATTATGTCTGGAACAATTCTTAATGGACAATACAGATTTGGTACCTACTTTTTGTTGAAGGCTTGAAAGTTGAAATCTGCACGGCTGAATCGGTAGTTCGCTGTACATACATGGCTCGATAAAATGGTGGAGTGCTCGATGGCACGTCTGTCTGAGTACAAGCATTTGCAACAGGCAGGGTTGTATGCCAACAGTGGTAACAATATTACAGCGGGCCGCTCAGGCAGCATAGCCTGTGGTGTTAGGAGGCTTAAGCTGCTTGGAAATCCGCGGCGCACCTCGAAAAATGTGACGCGTTCATATCCAGTATACATTTTCCTCCCGAAATATAGGGTAATGTTGTCAGCTAGAAGAACCGCTCTCTTCACAGTTCATAAAGCATGGTACTCGAGTACAAGTCAGATCCTCATGGGCGGTAATCGACAACTTTCACAAAGGTCAGGACCGGTACACAAGCCTTCAGCCTGTCCGAACCTCTGGCACTGAATGACCACACTTGAGAACTACGCTCGATATCTGGTACTCCCAATACCATCGCTGTCAGGTTGAAAACTTCCCAAACCACTCCGAACTGGATTTGACAAAACAAACATTAATTTTCACTCTGTTTTGACTTGCCCTGCAGTAATTTATGGATGTAAATGAATTTAAATAATTCGGATAGATGAAAATAACATCGGAAAAAATAAAACTGTATTAAATGTTTTAATTAAAATTTTAGAAGAGAGAAGAAAAACACGGTGTAAATATTATTTCAAAGCCAGCAGTTTGCCGCATAAATCCTGAAATTAATAATTAAATGAAACATTTTGCTTCACCCCTAGGCTATGAGTACTGACGATTGTAATCATAACAGGAGGGGGCAACAATGAGTTGGAATATTAAAAACACCTGAAGGCTACTTACAGTTGTCACAGAGCTGGTGTCTCCATCGTCGACCTTCGCGGCATTCTCCTACAAACAGAAAAACAAACGATAGTCAACAAATGCAGTGTATACATCACATGCAGAAAATTCAACAGGACAAAAATAATTTATGAAATACTTTTCAATTTTATAAACCAAAATACTATCAATGGAATGATTCCCGCCGGGCAAGCAAAATTTTAAGCTACATTCACCAGACGTTTCCTACCTAATATTTATTTGTCTGTCTACTTCGTGTTAATTGAAATAAACTTTTGCGAAATAGTTTTATTAAACATTTGATTGCACTACAACGGAGCTGGAGGATGATGTTTAGAAGCTAGTCACTATACGCTAAGCTAGAAAGTGCATACCCTTTTCATGGAATCTAGGAAAACAACTGAATAGCAGCAGATCAAAAAATGACAAAGGCTTCCAAAAACTGAATTGTATAACAACGCAAATTTGGGAAGTAAAAAAGTTGCTTGAAATAATTTGTGTTTTAAGGAGATGTGAATTTTTGGTTACTCAGTTATTTCCCTATAGTTTTATCAGCAAACAGATTTGTATAAACGTCCTTCCAAATTCAAAATATATATTTTATATCCTCATGCAAATGTTTCAACTTCTGGCACTTACATAAAAATGTTGCATGATTTCATCCGCACCTTTCTATGATAGCAGATACGGTAAAGAGCGCCGAGGACATGGACAGACAAAACACCACGCAAACGGTTCGAATGTTTTTGGTTCTCTCGGTACTTCTTCAAACATTTTAGGGATGACGTTTAGGTGTATGATTTCTTGAAACTGATTCTGACTAATTAGTTGATTATACAGAGATAGCGGTATTTGTTTCAGGGTTATATTAGTGTTTAATAGCATTGTTTTAGGAGAATAATCAAAAGACAAACCTATTGTAATGACGGTTTGACTGGTTATTTTTCTTTGTTATAAATGAGTCAATTAGATCCGGAATTTTATGGCTATCCGATGCTCAGATTGTAGGCTTTTCACTTGATTTCTGTATTATAGGTTTGCACTGCAATATACAGTGTCGGCCTCTAGTGTAAGTAAAACGGGATCTCTGCAACGTATTCTTTGCATTTCAGCCACTCTCTGCTATGAAATAGTTCCCCGGGAGCTTTGCGTCATTGATGGTTTGTAATGTACATTTCGCGTCCTGGTACTCTAAATAGTTTTGTTCGTAAATCTTGTTACAGAAATTAGCACAAAAGCTATAATTACTCTTAGACCAGCCGTTGACATTCCCTTACTATGAGATTTTCAGAGCCTCAGTCATTCTGTTTGGTACTGTCAATGGTCATCAGGTTGAGCATTCTATCCATCAGTTGTTCATATGTTTCTCTGCCGTTTTTCAAACCTCATGAACACTTATATCTAGCAGAGAGTAGTTGTGCGGTTTCATTATCATTTGTACGTAGTTGTTTTCCACTATCTCTGCATAAGTCTTAGCTGATGTAGTAGGACTTTTGTGTTTGACGTGCGTCACAACTGATGGTAGTTCCTGTTGGAAAGCTTTTGTACAACTTGTAGGGAGATTTGGCTGCAGTTTGCATACGTATATAGGCAGTTCTGAGCTTCTTATTATTGCTAGTCGAATTACATCGAATGTTTACCCCTGCATTTAACACATCCGATAGGGCGATTGCTATGGTTCTTGGTATGTCCAGACGTTTGGAAATTTATGTATGCTGGCTCCAAAGTTATCTAGTAAGTGCTTAGCGTCAAATATTACTTTGTTATTAGAAGCTATTTCTAGATCAATAAAAGTGCCATATGCTCCTTTTAGTTCGATGCAACATATTCACTATATTTTTGGGTCCCAGTGTACCTAATTCTTCTTTTATTATTGTCACTTCCTCTGTGGAGTGTATTCATCTAAGCACCACTGTGTATACTCATTTGTTTCAGTTAAGTATACAGTGATCCATATTTTCGTTAAAGAAATACTCTCTGATGACTCTGTAGCTAGGTCCACTGATATAAATTTTACACGATGTCCTGATTTCACTGCAGGAAATGTATATTTCATTATTATTGCTATTATTTTCTTTTAATTCTTGGATTCACATCTTACTACCAATTTGCAATGGGCAATCTTTTTCTATTTGGCGTTTAGGAGAATGGTAATAATCAAATTGCACTTTATGATTTAAGAGGGGAACCGGCCCCTGTGTGTGCTCCGTGTGCAGTACGCCTCACTGTGCGGCATGTATTGCTGGATTGCCCGCAGTACACCCGCGTCCGCCAGTCTTTGGGCCTAAGAACTAACTTGCACGATATTTTAGGGGACGACCCAGTGGCCGTGGATAAGACTCTGCGGTTTGTTTTTAAAATCGGTTTTAATAAACAAGTCTGACTTGTATTTTACATTTATCAATTTTAGAGATTTTAAATTTTTAGTACTGGGATGGGTTTTTTATATGCTTTTAATAGTTGAGTGTTTATATTTTATCTTACTTTTTAACTTTGTGTAGCTTTTAGTTTTTAGAGTTGACTTCGGGCCCAAATGACCTTGTTGTCGACGGGCCCTAAAACACTACACACTCACTCACTTTTCACGTCCCTTAGTGGAGCATTTTCATATATACCACCCCTACTATTTGGCAATGATATTACGGTGTTCGCTGGTGGATTATTAGATTCCTTTAAGCACCTATACAATTACCGGTTTACTTGTCAGTATCTAAATCGCTCTTGGTTCTTGCCATTTATTTCCAATATGCATAAAAGCAAATAAACTTATTTCTGCAGAATAAAAAAGACAAGTTTTGCTTTTGCTTATTACTCAAAGTAGTCATACGCAGATATAAAAGACCACTGTATTTTAAGGAACAAGACAAGTGCGAGGCGTGATCTAAAAGCAAATCTGTGACTTCAGACTGCTGTTCAGCGAAAAACAAATCTCGCATGGCCCAGTTTGCAATAAGTAAGTTAAGCTGAGTGTACCGCACTACATCGAATATTTTGCTATTATGGAACTACGTGTCCAGAACGCAACTAAGTTTGCATACTGGTGGAAGACAATGGGGGGCAAGGGTCAAGCTTAGCCCCAGTATCTCAAGGTGCCCCCCGCAGGTACACTGACATACCTGACAGCACGGCAATTGATTTTATAATCATTTCAATAAGCGCTTGTTACAGATGTGCAGAACCTGATAGCAACACTGCCGCAAGTGAGAATACAACTGCCAAATTAACACGACTTCAACGTCGGTAGCTCTGGAACAGTGTGTGCATAAACTCAAAATTATTCTATATTCTTAACTTGGTAAATATATTAAATATCTTCCACAGATGCGAACCGAAAAATTTGGACAAAATTCTCGCACGCCAAATTAAATATTATTTACAAAAAAGGCTCTAACTACTGGAATTAACATACTATACTTACTCAACCAACAAAATATACAATCTGAATCTTCTGTGTAAAGTTTTCTCAATCGGAAGGACTTTTGTATATTTAATTTTGTATGAGTAAGCCATAAGACATATAAAAACGTAGTGCAAAACGGTGAATCTTATTATAAAAGCAAAATTATTCCAATAAAATTTTTGTTTCAGCCGCCATAACTGCTTAAATTTCTCAAAATTTCTGATTATTTTTTTTAATGTGGCTATTCAATTGTTTTTAGCCATATCGCATAAACAACATGGAATTTCAATATTAAATTACATAGCGATCAGTTTCTAAACGGTTCGCTATAAAAACTTTTTGTAGAAGGTTTGTCTCAATATGATGAATAAAACAGGTTTGTTGACGCTATTTAGAAAGAAATGACAGCGTGCAGAGAAAGCTATGTGAATGTAACACTTTATTGTATTATGATTAATGCTTTTTTTTTAAATTCTTCCTAGGACTACAATTTAGTAAAATTCTATGCTATTCCTAACAAGGAACTGGAAATCTATTGCTTTTTAAGGAAGGTAAAGGGGAATAACCGCGGAATGTTTTTCTGTTTTGGTTAACCTCCACATGAATGTCTTCCAGATTCTAGAAATGTTTAGCCTATAAGCATATTTCGGCGCTGAAGAAATTGTCGAGTAATCTATATCAATTTATAAAGGGAGAGAACGTGTACGTACGGATTTTATAGTACTTTGAACAATGGAAAGCATCGTTCTTATCGAAGGGTGCAGATGATGAGATGCTCCTTGGTTTCAGCTCATAAATAAATGTTTACAAAGCTTGTAGGTATTCCAGAATGAAACACGCTGGAGTCATAACAATAAACGGGAAGGACAAAATAGTTATCAAACACAAAATGCATATAAAAATACGACAAAAACCGCAGATCCGCAGATATTTCATTCCAAACAATGTGCACAGATGGTGACGATGTAGTAAATAAGAAAATAGGAGACAGTTGCAACAGCCATGTGATTGCTGTCAAGCTGAACGCTCACCATTTACGAAATTCTCCACAGCGTTTAGTTGATCGTTTGTTGCATGTGCACAGTGCAATAGGTTAAAATATAGAAGAGAAAACAGGTTGTGAAGATTTGATTCCCTCAATGATTTCTATTCGTAGTCCAAAGTTGGTACTTATGTATGCTCCATCTCAACTTAGCAAAAATTGAGTTGTGTTGTGCATACGGGAGGTACTAACAGATGCTTCTTCTTCTTTTTTTTTTTTAATTTACGTCCTCCGTCAAGTCATATCGGGCGATGAATGAAATGGGTGAAATGATGCTCAAATGAGCCCGGGGTCCATAGAGCTTAGAGTTAACCCGACCCCGGTAAGGACTTTATCCAGGTACTCGCCCTGACCAAGATTCGAACTCGGGACCTCTTGTACGTGAGGCAGACACGCTACCATCTACGCTACCGAGGCGGGCTAACAGATGCTCCATAGTAGTTCATTGAATAAGCGCTAATAGTATTTTAACAAGCGAAATTGGTCTGAGTGCATTTATAGCTTCCATTCAGGAGGTCGCAGGTACAAATCCCTTGCCCTATCAATCCGTCTGGGTATCTTTCGTGGTGATCCTCTTCCTCAGATCATTACGGATTGGATATTCAATACCAAAGTCTACTTACAGAAAAAGGAAGGAAACAGAAATAAAAGCAGATGGTACTGAAAGACCATCTATTTACCATCATAATAACTACGTGTATAGTCAAAGAACAGGCTGTAGATCCAGGATCCTGAATTCCATATTCAGTCAAAACTGAGATGGATCTATCACACCTCACTTGAACCAGCAAAGGTATAGTAATCCCCGATATATGATTAAGAATTTAAAGTGCGGTAACAAAAACACAAAAAAGGTAGGTGGTTTTGTCCTCTGCTATCTGTGGAACACTCATATGCTTCTGAGATTTGACAAGTTTGCTCAAGTTCAATTATCTAGTTACAGGTATGTTTTCACGCGAAGATTCTACACTCCAAATCATTCTGCCATCATTGACAAAACCGCATATATACGAGGTTTTCTGTATAAGTGTTTGTCGAGGCAATTGGATAAAGATTCCGGAGACATGAGTCAGGACACAATATTTCATCAATAACAGGCAATAGGAAGGCGCCTGCGGTCGTGTAGTGCCGACGCAGCCATGTGAGACGATATCCTGGTACCTCTCAAGAAATCTGTGTAGTCTATTTTTCAATAGCACGTTACTGGAGGGGTTTGTGGTAGGTCAGGAACCCTGAGGCATTACAAGTACCTCCGTTTTGGGCAAGTCATTATACCCAAGCCTGAATCTAATAAGTCAGACAGAAAAAGGTATGCTTTGCAGATTTCATCTCTCACTTCCAATACAAAATTACACTGATTTCCTTTTTGGAATGATGGTATGCTTCCAAATAAAGAGGTAACAGGTTCTATTCCAAAGAACTGTTTTTCAGCTAAAATAATTGCACACAATACTCTCCAGAGTCTGAAAGTATGAATGAGAGTGGGAATGTACATGTGTGAACTTAAAAACAGTCAAAAATAAAACCCAATCTAACACCAGAGCAAACGGCGTTAACATCACTGCTATGAGGTATTGCTCCAACGACAGAAGTCGCCAATATGACGTGATTTGTTAAAGAAGCCAAATAAATTGAATAAAAAAAGGGGAAAAAAAGCATTACTACATAACACAATATAGTTGCAATGAATTACCTGTCATTATATTGCTGCTAAAAGCAATTAAGATCTTAACACTTAATAGTTGTATCGCATTCTGTATCAGTTAAGCCTCTTAAGGGATAAAACCCAGCGATATGGCTTCGCGATAAAGTATTGAACTCAACTTTGGAGGTCGGTGGTTCAAATCCCGCCAACATGTCCTCCCTTGAAGCGCCGCCCCCCCCCCGCGGGATTTCTTCATTCCTTATGGAGGTATTCTAAATTAAGACCTAGAACATTTCTTTTCCATATCATCCATAGTTTACATGAAGGTTGTAATTTCCTTTTAGCAGACAACACACATCGAGATGTATTAAAAAAAATTAAAAAAAAAAACCTTGGCCGGAGGAATTAGTGCTTGCAACTCACTACTTTTTACAACGGTAGAGCTGCCACTAAACAAACAGCAACATCCTTACACGAAAAATTACGTATTTGTGGCCCCAAGCCTCAAAGCATAGCCGAAGGATGGTTTTTTAAGTTTCGGCCGTAAGGGCGTACCTGAAGGATCTACGTAACTAAACCCAAATAGATCCAGGATCGCGGAAGGGAAAAAAATAAATTAAGTATGTTACATGTATTGTGACAGCCTCTAAACACCATTTTCTCTGCTTTATCTCCGTATAAACTACCCATGTTTGATAACGTGTATGGAAAGTTAGGAAGAGAACTTATCTCACCCAAGTAAAGGATTTCATTCTCTCTTAGGTTGATGGAGACATTTTAGAGCTGGCGTATGACCTTGCTCGGATGTGCGCGAGCGACATCATGCAAGTCAATGATGGGGGTAAGACCTCCGCTTTCACCAGCAGAATGCTGATAAAGTTAGTGGGTTAGTGACAGATGACAAATCTGATACCCTTTTTTGACAAATAGGCAAGTGGACTCAACCATAAACTACTGCGCAACATTACGTCATACGCCACATCTAAAAAATACTTCTATGTTATTCTCATGTCAGCATGCAAAACAGCGTCAACATGTCATGATTTTGCTATAAAACAAAATCTTCTAAATAGGACAAAACTTAGGTCTATTTATGGACGTTCTTTATCCGGCATGGTTCTCAGTTTCCCATTCTATATTGGGCAGGATGCGCAGCTCAATTTTCTCATAGGCCTCTTTAATAGACTTGAAGTTCTTTTACGTGCCATAAATTTGCGACACGGGACCACCGACTTTACTCCCCTTTCAGAAACCATACTAAGAATGCACCCGAAAAAGCTCCATTGCCCTCCATCCGGCTCGAAGCCGCGACCTCGGGCACCTAAATAGGCGGGTGGGTTGCTTGGAGGATTCGGAGTCATAGCATCCACTTCCAACCAATTCCTAAATTCTTTGACTTATATTACTCATCTATTACAGCTCATTTTCTCCGGGCAAATACATCTTATCCAAAAGCAGCAGCAAAAAGGAGTGGAATTCCAGTTTAAAGCCATGCATAGTCCATTTAATTGATTTTACTTTTTCTAGTATATACATGGTAAGCAGAAAAGTTATTGCATTCCACACAAAAATTGATAGCGATATCTACCCTGAACTATACGTTCTGAGGTCCTCTGAATAAAAAGCAATTATAGAAAAAGATTCTTAAGTTTACCTATGTGTGCTTCCATCTTTTAAGGATGTGACATCAAATTGTCAAGAACATCCCCCACCCCAAGTTTCACTTTAGATGAAAAATTGTTTGAACATTTTAATTTTCTGAAAAACGACTCTAACCATTTTTATTAAAATAACTAAGAAATTTAGCTGACACGAGACTTTTGCATAAATGCTAAATCGTAAGAAATAAAAGGAACATCACAACACAAAGTATCTAGGTCTCGTTAAAGCACACAATTCTTGTGTTTTAACTTTATTTTGTGGTATTAAACATTTCCGAAATATTCCCTTTATTGCTTGCAACATTCTAAAACTTATACGTTCCTCAAATGGGAAGTGACTATTCTTATCAAAAGAAAGCCATCATATAGCGTCCAACTCTTAAAAGATTTGTTACGTTAAAACCTGTTTTATCCTCATATTGTCATTATATGGTCTACAAGCAAATAATACAAGTAATTCTATAGACTGTTGTTTCTATTATCACTCAGTACATAGAAAAAAAGTTTAAAAGAATAACATGTACAAGAGTAGAGAAAATCGTATGAGTGCAACTAAACACCGTTGTTTAAATGACTATACATAATGTATGACTTGAACCAAGATTATAAAAACAAAAAATGTCACGTGTCATTTGACACTTCCCAACTCTACTTAGAAGAACGGCTTCCGGAGTGACTGTAATAGATGGAAATGAGTTCGACTAATGAATGCGAATGCGCCGAAACGCGACAGCATCCATACATGTGCCCCACTTGTTTCCGTCAGCCAATCCGCACGGCCGTTAAGAACAAAACGGACAAAGCTACAAATAAACAATTCCCGCTGATACCAAACAGCAGAGCGAGTGAGCCAGCTAGCCACCCCCTTTTGAATTATATTACGTAGTTTTTCCAGGGCTAGAGGGAGGGGGAGATATCCAACAAGCACCTCATTAATCCCAGTGGTCATATTTTCACTCGGTAGCCACCCCCCCCCCTCCCCGTCATGTTACCGGGACCCGTTATTTTTCATGTCCTCGGGAGAACTACGCCAATTGATGCCTCAAACCCTCCACTACAATTTATTCACATGGCGGTGAAATGTCCCGGATAAATAAAAACTGGCAACTAGATTTTCTCGACACGCGGTAGGTACAACGTCATTTTCTGCGACCTGGATTACTAATGCCACCCCCTAGTTATGGCAAGTGTTTATGATTAGTCCTCATCTCATAAACTCCAACAGCACGCTGATTTTTCTCCCTTGCCATCAGCCTTTCATTTATTTTATCGCTGCGGGACGTAGCAATTAATTTAACTTTAATATCACAGTGTGTCCAGCGGAATTGTGTTGACGAATCACATCATAAGTGGCTCATTGCAACACTTGCATTTCTCCACACTTGGGAGCGGAAAAACTGGCAATTTCGCCTAAATATTTGGTTTCGTAGTTTCTACCCTCCATTTCATTTATTACCGGGCCCTAGACCCCATATAGTAGCCGCGTTCATTCCATCCCATGCGCCATCAAAGCTTTCACTCCCACCACACTTCCTCACATGTAAGCAACTACAAGGGTCTTCCACCCTAAAACATATGGGGTGGTCCTTCTCAATACGTTCAGCAAGTTAAAGCGTTGTTGCGATATTTTTCTTGTCCTCAGAAGTGCGGTACCTTCTATTAGCTTAGACTGTGCACACGTGCTTCTTATGTGTTAATTAAGATTATATTTATAGAAGTAAAACAGCGTTTTACTTAGTGTAGTTTTATAAATTCATTAGTGTATAATAGTTATTGGCGTTTGGCACTTGTGTAATTTAATTAAGATGTGCACACCGTGGGAATCGAACGTCACATGGATATGCTAACATGGATTTCCATTCATACTTGTAATACATACCTAACAGTATTTCTAACCTTTCTCAAGTTCTAAAGCGTTTATGGCATTTAATAACAATGCGGAATGTACGTGATTATTTACTTAAATTGGGTTTAACAGAAGCCCCCCCCCCCCAAAAAAAAATTACACTGTTTAACTTTATTCCAACTTGTCAAATTAGCAGACATCCTTGTAAGAAGCTTCCAGGATTTAAATACATAATAGAGTTTCCTTACTAGTTTTTCCTTCATTCCTTAGTTTGTGTTTTTACTTTTGAAGTATTTACTGTTTTGTTAAATCAACTGAAATTCACCACTTATAGCTGCCATAGAATATAGGAAAATTTTTTAGGATAAATCGGCTCCCGATTACAATAAACAGAGCTCTGACGTGCTATCTTTGCTTATAAATTATTATTAACTACCAGAATATCCAAAGTGCTTTTGAATTTGCAAGCATAAATCCCTCGCAAATTCATGCAAACTGATGCACTTAAACCCTTTTAAGATTGTAATGATGTTTTACTAAACTTTTTTGGGATATTATGCTACTACGCATTTAGTTCTTGTAGGTAATATAAGTTCCAAACCATAACAGCATAGGTAATATATCCCTTTTCAGTTATGTTATAAAGGGTTGTAACATTATGTATTATAGGATACATTAATCATTTAAAAGTTATTTGAAAAGATCAATGACTACTTCGTACAGTGAATTCACTTTGACTTTTTTTTTCTAAACGCTATTTTAAATAACGGCAACCCTGGGTATTCTCAGCTGTAAACACATGCCTAACATTCTTCAACTCCCCCCCCCCCTCCCCGATAGGAGGATCCTAAGACGTTTATGACATTGTGGTTAGGGGGAAGAACAGTTTTTCCGTACAAAGCGAGCCACCTGGGGATGCTTTAAGCGCGGTCACTGTCTCGGTTTTCTTCCGCAGCCCACCAGCGATGAATGACCAGACCAAGGGCTGCAATTATCAGCTCTGTTATACTGTGTCAGTTGATGTATGCATTTCGATCAGTACAGACAGAGTTTATTAATTGTATATAATGAAAGTTTATTCAAGAATCTCTGTTGCGTATGAATTACATTAAATTAATCTTGTTAGACTAACAAAACAATTTACGCTTGAAGAAAGAATGCTATATACGAAACGTAGGTAAAAACTGAATAATATTGATAAGTGTACAGACAATTTCAGGAGAAATGTCCTGATATTCCACTTCCAGGTAGAGAAATTAGTATACTTCTGGTTAATACGCTTAGAACGATGGGATCGTTTACCTTAAGAATCGAGAAAGAAATATTTTAACAGACGGAAACCTTTACGAAATTGTTGAATTATTTGAAAGTTCTCCAAAGATGTATTGCACGGCAAGCAGATGTTTCAAAAACCTCAAGCTGTTAGCTGAAGTTGAAAACTTCATGAATTACAACTTACAACCTCGTGGTATCTCAAAGCAGATGGATACCATTTTCAACTCCCTTTATAATAAGGTTTATACTCTTGTATAGTCGGCTGCTGGAATGGTTACCATGGTAATAGATACCTCTTAGATAACGCACTGATTACTCCACGTGGAGTAAACATGTCATTTCTGATTCCTGCAAATTCCATTGGCTGAAGTGATACGTTCATTGGTGCTTAGCGCTGGGCCGGGAAGTCCAGCAGTTCCCCTTTCACCCTCACAAGAATAATCAGTGCGCTATCTGAAATGATTCTACTATCAAAGATAAAGCCATGATAACCGTTCGCTATACTGCATGTATACTCCTCCACAGGAGAGAAAGTCTCCGAGGGGCGAGACGCAGGGGGTTGGCCGAAGGTCCCCACACCCTCCCTGGACAGGTTTATGACACCCCATGTCAGTACAGTTACAGACCATTTAAAAACATTGACGTCTTCTACTTTTGTGAATGAATCTTCTCGGCTTTAATGTACAGAGTGAATAGGGCGCATGTTTTTTTAACGGTCTGCTCCTTGTATAGCAAGCGTACTCTGCACACACATTCGCTGTCCTTGTCCAACAGCACATTCCTTACAGGGATTTTCTTTGCGTTGCTATGCTATAACTATCACCCATGAGTAGAGATAGAGGACACCTTGCACCTCAACCCACAACTAAGATCGTACTCGGGTCCTCTGAATGCTAGCCTTACTCGTTACAACGAGTCACTCATGAAAGTAAAGTAGGAGTTTTAGAATGCAAACCTGCATTGAAACGATACTGAATACACTCAATTCGCGGCCCAGCAATATAAGGAACACACTGTACTACTAAATTTTTATCAACCCTTATCACGCTGTCAATGGACGGAAACAAATCCCCAGAAACAAACACGAACCAATTAGCGACGTTATACTTATGAGAACAATCTGCAATCGCCTCTTTTTGCTGATATAGGTACTCCGATTCAAGCTACCAAGTAGAGATACGCAACACGATTGGCGACTCGAATTACGAGGAGTGAGTGTGAAAAAAGATACTTACAGCGCTGAAATGCACTGCAGTCAAATATTTATTCTCCTGAATAACCCATGAAATCAAAACGTAACATTATTATTGCCTCTAATATCGAATAATTGCCTCTATAAAGACATCATTTAGATGCATGTGTCATCTGCGGTAATCAGTTTGGTCCATACATACATGTTTAGAAAACATAATAATGGTATTTTGATAGGAATTAAATCGTCTGATTCAACTTCAAGATGTTAAAACTCTCTTGTGAAATTCATGCAACCTTCTTGCCTAGTACGAAAACATCTCCAGTAATCTGGGTTGCTGTTGCTGTTGTTGTTGTTGTTATTATTATTATTATTATTATTATTATTATTATTATTATTATTATTATTATTATTATTATTATTATTATTATTATTATTATTATTATTATTATTATTATTATTATTATTATTATTATTATTATTATTATTATTATTATTATTATTATTATTATTATTATTATTATTATTATTATTATTATTATTATTATTATTATTATTATTAATTGCATACTGAACCTGGAGGTCAAAAACGGTTGTTAAACAATAAATGTACAACTGTATTATGAGTACCTAGTATTATCAACATTATTACTAACTTAAGTACTCAACTGATAAAGACGTAGCACATAGGTGGTACCCACACATATGCAAAGTTCAAATTTTGGGACGACGTAAGGAACTTGTCAAATCAAGCCTGTAAACTTCCATATCCCACTGGAGAACCCGGGAATAGAAGACCGTCCACGTTCTGGACGACGAAGAATTAGAGAGCATCCCTTTTACCCTATCAGACAAAACCGACATTCAGGGCACTTAAACAGCAAGCAGATTGAATAGACGGGCAGTAAATTCGGGGGATGTAAGATAACTCCGAAGAAACTCAAGGAACAGAAAGTTCTACCTGAAGTATTTAACCCACGAACTTCTGAATACAAGACAGACTTACTACCGCCTGCGCATCAATATACCTGTGTGACTAAGCTATTATAACATTTCCATAAAGTGCAATTTCTATTAAAAATGCCATCATAGAAACACAGATAAATGTTTAGCACACATACAGGGCAGTTTAATAATTATCCAAAATATTTATCCAAAAATATAAAAAGGTTCAATTTTTTCCCATGCTAAAAGCAACCTATGCATCCTAAGAATTAAGACTTAATCACAGCTTCCAATATTTAATAATGTTTTAGGTATTCGGCGTGTTTTAGATTGGATGAAGGGTGTCTTAGATATTTTAAAATGAATTAGTTGGATATCCTCAGGCACAGGTGGTAGTGTCTGCCTCAAGTTCAAGAGCTTCCGAGTTCGAATCTCGGTCACGGAAAATTATCTGGATAAGCTTTTTTTTCCTTATCCTAAAATGATTAATGTCGGGTAACTCTAAGCTCTATAGACCCTGAACTCATTAGAGCTTCATTTCACCCATTTCAATCACTACCCGATACAACGTAGGAGGATGTCAATAATAATAATAATAATAATAATAATAATAATAATAATAATAATAATAATAATAATAATAATAATAATAATAATAATAATAATAATAATAATAATAATAATAATAATAATAATAATAATAATAATAATAATAATAATAATAATAATAATAATAATAATAATAATAATAATAATAATAATAATAATAATAATAATAATAATAATAATAATAATAATAATAATAATAATAATAATAATAGGCACAGCACAGGCCGTGGTATAAGAGAGCAAATAAAATTATTTTCACGGTGTATCATAAAATTATTGGTCAACTCTTGCAAATTTCAAAATATTATTTTATTCAGCAATGTATAACAAATTCAATTAGCGATATTGTATACGCCGTACTCAACTAATCGTTACAACCATGGTGTAGAGTCGTTGCAGAGGCCAGAGGTGACCTACACAACATACAAGTCAACGCCGGTGCATGAAGAAAACCCTATATATATATACACACACACACACACACACACACACACACACACACACACACACACACACACACACACACACACACACACACGCACAAACCTCGTCATGTCTGTGATGAAAATCTCAAATGCAGAGATCCGCTTCCATTCCCGTAAACTCCTAAAAAGGTTTCTGGTCCCGTACATTTTACATGCAAACCGTAAAAGTTGACAAATTATAAAAACTGATTTTTCGAGTATTATCTCGATATTGTATTTTTGGAAGCAATGCATCGTATCCGAGAGAAAGCACACATGAAAACAGACATTGCAACCCATCGTAATTGTATCAAGTAAAAAGTGAACCCAAGCCATTTCACCCCCTAGTCCTACAGTGGTATTGTTATCACCACAGTGTGGGAAGTTTCCAAGTGACCTCATATTTTCCTCCACTATTCATGCTGGGTCATGTATTTTTATTGGTGGGTACATAAACAGATGTGATCATCCGGCTGTGAACCAAGGGCTACACGAGGATGATGGCTTCTAGTGTTTATTGTTAAGAGCATTAGTGCCCTGCGCTGCACACGTGTCTATTCACTGGTGTTCCGGCTATGCACTTGGTTCACTTCGCGGAAGTCTTTTCCACGCCCTAACAGGCAGGGAGGGTTTGAAGTCATAGAAATACAATGAGTTCTGGAGCCACATTTGGGGGTGCAACCCAGATTATTCATCCTGACTCTATACTGTATCTGACATTTGAAACTGCTTCCAAACTCTTTCATCGACGCAACGTTTTCTCTACACTGAAAAGTTTACATGAGCGTGCAGTACTAATAAAATATAATAATGCAGTATTAATTAAAAGTCGCGAACATGTGGTTCCTATATGCTAGCACTGAAATTCTATACTCCGTGTATGATACCAAGAAACGAATGACTTTATTAAAAAGTATAAAGTATAAACTTAAACAAGTAATAATGAATTTCTCTGAAGAAATTAATTTTACACCAACAAACCATTTATAATAAATGCTATGTTTTACAATAACCACTTTTTTCCCCAGTAAGATCTTGTCTTCCTCTTATTGTTTACGAGTAGTCATACAAAACCACAACTGTAAACGACTTCACAAGAGTGTGTGTGGTGTTTTAGGGCCCAGACTTCATAAGATATTCCCATATAATTTAAGATACAAAGTTAACTTAAGTAAATAACTTAAAATATTCGGGGTTATAATTTAAAATTATTAGAGCATTTTATGAGAAAAAAACATGTTTGGTATTAAGAATTCTTTGGGAATCCTAGAAAATGCTGAACTTAATCATTAATTTGGTACTTCGGACTATTCCATTTTGAATTACACTGTTTCCACACATGCACAAAGCACCCTCATCAGACATACACACATAAGCACAAACGCAGTTTTCTTAAAATACATTTTGGATACCAGAACAAGACATTATTATGAAATATAGACATCGATTTTTCGGAAGTAATAGTAGAGAAAGAAAATTAAACTGACCAATTAAAAAGGAACTAAAATATATGTCAAAAGTTTTTAAGCCAATAGATTGAGCCAAAATTTATTATTTTGTATTAGCAAAATTGCAATTATCGGTGAATAGCGTGTAATTAGAACAATTAAATCGAAAGATATATTCGTAAACACCAGGATATAAATATTTTTAGCAGCCTTCCTGTTCACGCGGTCATACTTTTAAAAAAGCTCTCTGCCAGATGAAATTTTAACACAAAATGGTGTAGGGAACTGAATTTAGCTAAGTGTATCTGAGAGTGAGCATACCTCAACATTTAGCATTTATGAAACCAAAAGAAAGGGTTAGAGCTATATTTGGAGCAGCAAAAGCTCTTCTGTTCTATCACGAACATTAATCAAGAAAAAGGAAAAATATTGCAAAAACTATATTAATATTATAGAAAGAGAAAATGTTTATGGTGTAGGGTAATCTTGAAAACCGATTGATTTACAAACCCCTGTAGTTGAATAAATAATAATAATAATAATAATAATAATAATAATAATAATAATAATAATAATAATAATAATAATAATAATAATAATAATAATAATAATAATAATAATAATAATAATAATAATAATAATAATAATAATGATAATGATAATAATAATGATAATAATAATAATAATAAGAAGAAGAAGAAGAAGAAGAAGAAGAAGAAGAAGAAGAAGAAGAAGAAGAAGAAGAAGAAGAAGAACTATTAAATACTTATGAAAAAAGACCAATGTAGTTGAGGATATAGTGGAACAGAATATGCATGAAAAATAAGATAAACGCCACGGTAATTTAATTCTAAACAATATACACGCAGATCGTCAAGATTTAGTAACTAATATACGGCAAAAGAAAAGAGAATCATTTCTGTTTATAAAGCCTCGATACACGTACAATGCCAATGCCTTAATATTCTAATAACCAGTATGTCAGAAAGTTTTGCTTTATTTCTATTGCATTTGTGGAGTTAAAAACTTCATTAGAAAGGCATGCTAAGTAATTGTATATTGCCTACATACTTAAAATATCACGTCGATTCAGTATTATTTCTGTTAGGCATCACATATACACATGTCTGTATTCGACACTATTTTTCCCTCAACTGTGGATACGATTTTGAATCCATTATTAACAAAAACAATTTTAAAACAATTTAATAAATATATCTGTTTAATTAGATACTATAAAATAGGCAGCTTTGAGTAAATCATTATTTGATGGTTAATGAGTGACCCAAAGCGGTTTGTTCGAAAATAACACAGACAATAGAAACTTCACTTTTAATTACAGCTAATTGATTTTAAATACCTATTGTTTGAATTATTTGAGTTATTCAGCCCGAAGTATGCCATTCAATGCAGTAGTAATTTCCTTCTGCAAATATCGCCGAGAGGACAGAAAAAACAGATCGCAAAAAGAAATATATAATTTTTAGGCGTACAAATGGGAATTGAAATTAATCTCGGTGTTTGAAATTATAAAGCTTCAGAAACTCTAAAACAAAATATAACTTATAGTAATTACTACTAATAGCCTTATGAAATTAGATTTCAGCAAAATAAGGAAATAAAACTCACATATCGAATGCTGGTGTAGACGAATGTTATTCATTATTTTCTTTTCGTTGAAAAATACTTTTCTGTCAATTTCCTTCATAAATCTCGTGTATTGCGACTGATTGTATATTTGTACAACTTTTAATCAAAACTGCAGATAAGGCGTCGCAACAGCAACCAAATTACTGAACAAACACTGCACACCTCTCACCCGCTCCATATTCGTTCGCATGACATCGGACACAAATATCCTTAGCAAAAACTAAATAAAGTTGTTAGTTGTTAGTCTCGTGTACTCAACAAATTAATAAACTACTTTGTTTACTGCATTTTCTTTAACTGTTTAATAAATATGATCCAGTTTTTTGTATTTTTCTTCGTATCCGAAGTTATACTCGTATGTGATGTGCACTTTTACTTGTGCTATTTTATTTATATATTAAGCGAAGCAAGTCTTACATTTCACCCAAAAATTCCTTACCGAAAATTTCCACAGAAATACACGTCCTGAGGCTCCCTCTCCCCTGCTATTTAAGCATGTATATTGCAAGAATTCCTCACAACATTTTCTAGGAACTGCTCCTGCTCTAATTACTCTTTACATTTCGTTAAGCTTTATTCTCTCAAAAACAGTTCTTACGACTTTGATTAAAACACTGTATGTTTATCATACCGTATATTTTAATATTCTAGGAATAACTTTGAAATCTTCATCCTCAATGGCATGTCTAATTAGTAAACTATAAGAGATAGAGTAAGTTTTACTACACACAAAACTTAGTTTTTGCTAAAGCGTACAATTTAGTCAAATAAAAAGGTCTGTGCGTTTAACTACTTCCGGTATATAGCTCTTAATTGGTTGTAATTTCCATTTTTTTCGAATTGGTACTATTACTTTACTCGTGGTCGTCCAAACAGTCTGGAATTTCCAGTACTTACTTATATGGCGACACGCTTTTCAAAAATTTGACTTTCTTTAGTCTACTGTCATCTCCTTATTCCATAAGAAAATTAGTAAATGTGTATTGAAAGTTAATTTCGATTAATAAGAATCAAATAGAGTATTATGCTTTTGTAAAAAATGTTATAGAAGACTGAGGAGAGAAATACATGTAAGTGTAACACACATTGTTTTACATTAAGAGTGAGATAAGTAAATGTTTTAAGTTACAACCATTCTTTCATTGCTCCATCGAAAATATAACTGGGTGTGTTTTAATACCTTGTATTAAATATTTAAGTATTTTGCTGCACATTCACGAAAGAATTGTGCTAGTAATAAAACACTATTACCAAAACTAATATAGTTACCGTCAGCCGTGACAAATCCGCAGCGTCACCGGAGACCAAGCGCGCATTGCACTCTGCACGGTTGTGAGCACCCATTTGTAAATTAAAGCGCAATGTTGTCAAATGCTTCTGCAATGCAAGGTGTATTTCTGCGAATTTATAATCGGGTACTGTACACAGTAAACAACACAGTTTATACTATTTTAAATGAACACGTTTACTTCCGTTTTATATCCTTCATAATCTCACGGATGTCCTGTGTTATGGATAAGGAACAGAATAGAAATAATTAAACCAAATACAAAGTTGGGCATGATGCCCAATATCACCTCACTTCACTTAAAACTGAACTATTCATACAAGAATTGCTAATTGTGAGAGTGATATGTTCAAATTGAACATATGTGAAAGTGATCCCCTACCCAAGCATCACCCAAACACTTCTATGGACATTTTAACAGTGGCGCCAATACCTACACGTGACAATTTCTCATGCTGATAATATAAATATTACCCTTCCGTTTCTGAATGTATGGCAATTCTGTGGTAATCTCCCCCTTAAGAAAGCACAATCAAGCTGTCGACTATTAGGGGTGGTTATAAGCCTTTGCTCACAGTCTCACAGAAGTGTCTCATTTGTCCACCAATGATGATAGAGGCAGTAATTGTGCTCCTCTTCTACAGATGGGGGTAAAATTCATCCTAGATGGCCAAGTACTGTACGAGGGTGGTCTGAAAAGCTCTCGGCCTAATAGTGAAAAATGACAATTCATGGTTTCAAAGTAGTTTTACTTTTAACATAATTTCCTCTAATATCAATATATTTTGTCCAGCGGTGTTCCAATATCATCATCCCCTCTCCGCAGTGTTCTTCTGGAAGTGTTGCAAATACGCATGAACAGCCGCAATTGCTTCTTCATTGAACGAAAATCACCTACCAACGGGGAATTTCTTCGGTTTTGGAAACAGATGGAAGTCTGAGGGAGCCAAATCTGGGGAATAGGGTGGATGTTTCAGCACTTCAAAGTAGATCTCTCAATTTCCCCTTGCCAAAACAATGGGCAGGTGCATTGTGCTGATGAAAAACATTTTTTTTTTCTTTTTTAACCAGGATCTGTTTTCACGAACGCTTGCATTCAGTTTGGTTAGAAGTTGACAGTATCGTCCGATATGACTTAACGTTGGAGGACGTAAATTACACAACAACAAAAAAACACTACGTTATTGAATTTTGACACAAAAACTAAATAGAATTATAACACAAGAAATATGTCAATGCTGAAGTTCAGTACTAAAATATTTTAACACATCACTTCGTTGGACTTGCAAGAACATGTTCGGAGTGTTTAAAATCATATTCAGCTGACAGTCGATATCCAGCTGAAGATGAAATATTCCGAAAACGTTCCTGTTAGTCCAACGACACATAGGTAAGTGATGTGTTTAAGATTTCATTTTATATGTATTACATCATCCCACAGTGATTTGTTTTTTAGTTCTGAATTTCTGTTCAGCTCAGGCACATACAGAACCGATAGCGACTTGGTGGTTATCTAAGATTCAGATTTGGTTCTGCAGTTTAGGGGGAAAGAGCCACTTTTTATGCACATCAGTATAGATCTCCCCTATGAATAATATCATGGTATTCCTTATATCATGCATATTCATAAAATAATTTTTGAAACAGTGTGAATAGGCAAATGGCAGTTGCAACACACCAAAAGACAACTAACTGAAAGCAGGAAAAATAACAGTCGGAATTAAGGGGACCATACTTTCAAATTAAATGAGGCGATATAAAGTACTCTTGAACGATGCTGGCTAAAATTTAAAATAACTGTACAGTATTTTTGTCCCCAAAGAGCATTTGTTATAAAAACCATCAAACGAAGATTCTTTTTCACAGAAAGTTTAGGTCAGCTAGAGCTATAATACGATAGAGAAGTCTGAAATGAGAACTGAAATTGTCTATCTTTGTTACACCCCTCCATACCGATGTTCCTAACCCTTTTCTCCCTTTTGAATTCCCCCTCATATGACCGAAGGGAAGAACGGGTAGCTCGGTGGTTATAAAGTTCAATAGGGGATCCGTAGTTCGATCACCGCTTCCCATCTAATTCGCCCATCGCATCATTACTGAGCGTGTTTTCAAACTGAGAAATGGATTCATTTCTTTGAGTTCACAAACAGCCGCAAATATCATCCATCGAACATTCACTGTAGAGTATGATCAGAACTACTGATTTGCTACAAAATGACTATGCTTCGAAACTGGGATAGGCGCTGCAAGGTTTTGTTTTACTCCAAGACTGAGTCCTTTCATTCCTGTGCTGCGTCTACATGAACTCCTATATGACACCAACACATAGGAAATGTATTTTTGGGTTATGCACTTTTATTCAGTGAAAATACACACGCCAAATGCCTAATTGTAACCGCCAATACATGCTTTCTACCTTTTCCTATATATTCTACAAATAATTCATAATGCACTTCGAGGACTACTGCAATTCCATCTAGTGCAAGGTCTACCTCTGCTTCCAATCCCAAGCAATCCTTTACATAGATTATTTTAAAAAGAGGTGTTAAGAATTCTAAGAATTTTAATCAAATTGCACTAGTTTAAAATATTCGCATGATAAATAAAACGTATATTCTGGATATTGTGTGAATAGCTGTTCTTCATAAGGTAAACCGTGAGGGATTACATATACCAAAAATAATTAAAATTGGCTTGCGTTTTCAAATACTTTACATTGGAGAACTAGTTTCACTACACAGTTCGTTCTAGTTACGGGAGAGATACAAAACGAATAGTTAATTGTATAAAATGCCGTTCAAATCATGATGAGTTTGAAATTGCATACTCTTTGCATGACCCGAGTAACAAGCGCATGGCTAAAAAGCATTTGAAAATTCAAACCAATAACAACCGGGTCATACAGAACTGGTTAATGCTATGAAAGATCTTGGGCATACACTATCCTTTTTAACGATATATACATGTTTTGTTAGTAAGTTGTACACACACACACACACACACACACACACACACACACACACACACACACACACACACACACACACACACACACACACGGCCACGCCGTGGCTCAGTGGTTAGACCGCTTGGCTCTCACCAAGGCGGCCCGGGTTCGATCCCAGGCGACCGCAAAGTGAGATTTGTGGTGGACAATACGGCGTTGCGGCAGGTTTTCTCCGGGACCTCCGGTTCCCCCGCCATCTCATTCCACCGGTGCTCCATCTTCATCTCATGCATCATCAGTGTCACCGCCTGCAGTGTCGTGTGTAGTAAAAGCGGGCGTTACACACACACACACACACACACACACACACACACACACACACACACACACACACTCACATATATATAATATATCATTCTTTCTTAGTTATGCAACATTCACTCAGATACAAGTAAAAATTACCCCTCATCTGTCGTGTATGTGGTAGCACGTCTGCCCGAGGTCCCGAATTCGAATTTCGGTCAGCGTGAGTTATCTGGATTAGGTTTTCTCCGGCGTATCCCCTTATCCTGAAAGATGAATTTCGGGTAACTCTAAGCTCTACGTACCCTGGGCTCACTTGAGCTACATTTTAGCCATTTCATTCATTGTCCGATGTAACGTTTGAGACGCAAATTAAAAAAAAAATGTAAAAATAATAACGAAATTCTATGTCTTCTTGTCTCATGCTTGGAATTTAAACACCGTCTGGATCCGACTTTTCTTTTTGGGTTATGCTGTTTTTTTTAAACACACACACACACACACACACACACACACACACACACACACACACACACACACACACACACACACACACACACACACACACACACAGACACACACAAACACGGTGCTTTCTCTAATTCGGAGATCAACATATCAAATATAATACAAGCTACTTTGAATAAGTAGGTGTTAAATAAAGCAAATGAATGATTAATATAATGAGATTTGTTGAGTCACTTTTTATATGAATATATAAAACGTTCAGATTTGTTTAGCATTAGGTAAGGGGTAGATCAAGTTCTGGATCACAAGTTCCCTAGAGGCCATGTGTTTTAATTCACGCCGATACAACACGGGCTAAGTTTCCGGGGCTCATTTACACAAACGTTGGTGCATTCGGAATGCAGGGGCAGGCAGATTTTGTTGGCAGGTGCGGCGGGGAAGGGGGGTGCAAGTGTATCATTACCCATTGTCGCGAAGGTCTGCGCTCGCATCAATGCATGGCAAATCCCTCTCTCCCCGTTGTTTTCGTATCTAAAACCGCCCCCCATCCCTAGGCGCGCGAATGGGGACCATGGTAATTGCACAAACTTGTTAACGTGGTTGGTATGAAAGGTAAAACATGTCCAGGACGGAGCTTCCACCCCCAACCCCCGCACCGAGCCGCGCGCGATGGACGACGCTCGGGTGAAGTGGCTTTTACCGGAGGGGCGGACGACAAATACTACAACAAAACGTTCCCATCATCGGAGGTCCACGGCCAAGCAGTCCACGGCAGAGAGCCTTGGAAAACTTGTTCCAAGTCTGACAAATGGAACATGTCGTGCAATGTTTTTAAAATGGAACTCCAACCCTTTGGTAGTGTTCGCCATTTTAGTCTGTCATGTTTTATAGCTTCCAGGACCCCTCACCCCATAAGGCTTGGACCTGACATGTGTATTTTATATTTACATACTCGACGGTTCAATAGATCCACCCGCCAGCCCGCCTGCCCGCCCGAACTCCGGGACTTTTGTTTGTGACATTTCATTCAGAAAATAAAGTGTGACTTTAATTACTGTGTCCATGTACATAAAGCTGAACAGCGCCCCACACACTATCACATCTAAGCCGCACATATATTTTTTAGCTCTCAGGATCGCTAAAACAACAGAATATATTGCGCTGGCATGTAAGAGCTGCAAAAAGTCATACATGGGCAGTGGCGTACACCTAGTGCTGAATCTTCATTTGAAAATTCTTTCTATGAGTTGCATTTCTAAAAATCTCATTTCCAAATGCTTTACGGCACTTAAGGTAAACATCGATTCATGAACTGATATTACATAAACTTAAACCTCATTTTAAAATATTATGTACTGCTTATTACAAAAGTAATTCTTAAAAACTATTATTTTATTGCACATTTATTTGTGCATACGAAGGGATTAGGTTATACAGTAGATTTTAAGTGTTGGTCAAATCTTTTAAGAGCTGATCGCTATGTGACAGATTTGAAATTATATTCTCTTTGCATAGCCATGAGATATGTATAACGAGTTCTCCTTTGAGAAAAGTGTAAGTACTTGAAACTTTAAACAAATAGAAAGGAATACCTTCACCTAAAAATATGTATTTAACATCTGTGTCTTTTAATAAGATCTACTTTTTTTGTAGCACTTTCTGGATCTGTAGTAGGTTTACTGGTTATGCAAAGCAGATTATTCCCCGAAAATTCAAGAGATACGTTTCATTTGTAATGTGTATATCTCATAAACATATGGTATCTTATTCAAAATTGTTAGAACCATTAAAAAAATCTCTCAAAAGATAGTTTAGGTTGGGAAAATATTCTTGAAAATCTTTGTGTCGCATCCTTGGAAGGTGTTGAATTGAAATATAAAGTTTCGTACTTTTGTTTAGTTTTTCTCTTTAGAGGGTCACACAGGACTTTTTATAAACATGTTTTTTTTTTTTAATTTATGAAATCTCAAAGCATTTATTTCGGGTTTCCAGTGAAATCTTAGTATCAAATTGTTGGATGCAATGCAACACTTCATCTACTTTAATTAGGTACATAGAAGTAAATATATCAAATGAATACATGGCAACTTGAAAATATATTCCACACCGTAGAACAGCCAACAGTTACTTGAGGTTGGTTAGTTACTTAACGTTGTCCATTACTGAATATTCGCACTTACTACTTTTAAATCACTAGTATCAATCTGAATTTAGGTCCGCCTCGGTAGCGTAGATGGTAGCGTGTCTGCCTCACGTTCAAGAAGTCCCGAGTTCGAATCCGGTCAGGGTGAGTTACCTGGATAAGGTTTTTCCGGGGTTTTCCCTTATCCTTAAAGACGAATGCCGGGTAGCTCTAAGTTCCATTGACCCTGGACACATTTGAGCATCATTTCACCCATTTCACTCACCGTCCGATATGACTTAACGTTGGAGGACGTAAAATTACAACAACAACAAAATTGAATTTAGAACAATGCGCTGTGCATTTGTTGTAGAGCAGAGAAAGGCTACACGATGGACTGAACATAACTATCACCATTCTTCTCTCTGCGTCTCATACGTTTCTTCTAGTATCTTCTTTCCCGAAACTTTTCCCCCATTCACCGCTTCTGTCGTGTATCTCAGTGTAAACGATCTTTTCACCTCAACTGGCTCAGTCCAGATCAACAGAGCACAGTAACTCTCTCATAGGCTTTCTATCATATTTCGTTCTCCTTCCGTTGTCTCCCCCCTCTTCTAATAATTCGTCGCAGCATCCAATTTGACGCATTATGCAATACCACATCTCACAAAATGTTATCAGTTATCTCTGGTTTTTTTTTTTATTTTTTATTTTTTTTTTTTTTTTTTTAAGACAAGAGCTTCCTTTACTGCTTCAACTCATTGAATGACAATTCACGTTCTAATAATGGGACATCCAAAGCTGATTCGTACCACTTCCCTATCGATTTATGTAGGTCTGAATGGCTCAGTTGCTTAGGCGCTGTCTTTCTAATCCCATGAGACGAGAGTTCAAACCCGAACCAGCTGATGGTTTTTAAGTGTGTTTAAAAAAACGACAGCCCTGTCAGTAATTTACTAGCTTGTGAAAATACTTCTGCTAGACGAAATTCCGGCATATGATATGATATGTTTATGGCAAATGATAGCTTCGATGACAAACAGGATCTGCTCCTCAAACTTTGGAATATTTTAAACCTACATGTCTCAACATAAAAGTTACGGTACGCCACTGGCTAAAACAACAGAATATATGATGGTGGGGTGTAAGAGCTGCAAAAAGTCATCTATGGGCTTTTTTGTACTCTTTTTTTTTTTTTCAGAAGCGAGTATATATATTTTTGTTACCGTACGAGAGATCCGTGTTTCGATAATTAACTGGTCTAACATACCAACACAAAAAGTATATACATATATATAAATAAATAAAGTAAAGGCCGTGTTCGATAGGCGATCCTAACACGGTCATTTGCATCCCCCGCACACAATATCGATCTAATCCCGCCCCCATTTTGTTGCCACAAGAATTGGAAGGGGGGCGGAAGCCAAACATAAAAACCGAATGAGATATAGACTCAAAATTCAGAGAGATGCTTTATGCGACGGCTAATAAAGTACAAAGGTAAACAAAGAGGTAAAATACCGCTGTTTTAGGTATTAAACTCTGAGCCCCACGAGCTTTAAAACATTAAAATTCCATGGAAGGAAATTCCTTTTATTTGTGTATTGCCAACCGCCTTTGAGGAAACATTTCGAAAAAATCTGATGCGCTTCATTCAATGATTTTCTGTATTAAATTTGTTTATTACTTTCTCTCTCATACCACCGGAAATATGGTATTCCATTAAAAATTGCGTACTGATATTTCATCAGAATAAATCTGTTGATGTAAATTAAATATTGAAATTTGTCATCAGATCCTGGCTCCATGAGCAGTATAGAGCGTAGATAAAGATTATACATCTATCTTGTCTTGAAGTTGTTTTACGTTGACGACAATTCCGACTAACTGGTCGAGTTGTGAGAAACCTATCTCAGAGTGTGGATATATATTTTTCAATGAAAGAATAACACACTTCAGCGGAGAAGTTGCCAACCAATGGAAACTGAGATATAAATGTCCAGTATTTAAGTATTTGATTCCTGTAATAATGATTTGTATCAAAATAGCAATCTTTAGAACCAAGACGCTGAATCCTCTACCAGGCGATAGCACGCACTTCTGCAGGAATGACACTGAGTACGTCTTTACCCACCAGCGACCAGACCCTAAGTGTTCTAAATTAAGCCCCCCCCCCCCCCACTCCTAACTATATTGCTACATCATTTCTATTTTCTAATATCTGCTGCATTTCAACTCAGAATCATCTATAAATTTCTAAGCAATTTTACCTCACATTCCGAGAATCTCAATCTACATTCCTACATCTAATCAGACAAACCTGCACACTAGGTTACTATCCGAGCTAGTTCTGGGAATTAGCCTGGAAACCCATCCGTCGTTATTATCCGTACTTAACGTCCCTAGCCAAAATCTACTAATAATATATTAGCCACTGAGGATGTCTACCGCAGTTGTGGACGAAACGTTTGGACGTTCTTACGCCAACAGACCACGGCAAAACAGCCCGGAAATAATAATTGTATTATGGACTACGGCCGTGAAAGCTTGCGTTCTCTCATATTGTCAAACAACCACTTAACCTGAACACAACTTCATAAAATTTCATATGTAGATCGATTCTCACCTTCTTTGTACCTCACGAATTCTTTGTCTATTTGTCAGGGCTCTTACTACTTCATTTATTAAATTTATTACAGATAATTTATTTAATTGGCCGATCATTTATGTATCGATTTCATCCTTAAGTTCAGCATCTTTCCAGATTGCAAACAAAAAATTCCCCACTCTAACTTTTAAATGAAATAATTTTCATAGTTTTTTACCTCACAAATGGTTAACAATTCTAATTAAAATGCCATGTATTTTAAAAGAAACATTTTAAATTTTATGGGATTGGTATAGAAGTTTCTTTCATTGTGAACAAGTTTTGTGTATCTGATAAACCGTATGAAACAGAGAAAATTTTGGAAAGATAGAGCCAGACAGAAAAATTCAATGCCACAGCCGGGGTTTAAGTCCCGGCTATGGCATTGATTTTTTTTAGTCTGGCTCTATATTTCCATATTTTAGCCTACAAATGGCCAGTGTGAAAGAACAATTTCCTTTAATTGACATAATAGTGGTTAACTATAAAACCCGAGCCATTATGTACTTAGACTTTGTAAGTCGCCATTATGGTAGTTGTCTCACGTGTTTATGAGAACTCCCAAGTGGTTTACCGGAAAAAACACGAGTCAGTTGGAGAACTTAATGTCACGTCGGCACGTTCGCCATAGTAGCTCAATGGTTAGAGTGGACGGCAACCAGAAGATCCGTAGTTCAAATCCCGGCTATGGCAGTGAATTTTTCAGTCTGGCTCTATTTTTCCATACTTTAGCCTACACACGGCCA
>CM060952.1:104796568-104917996 GCA_030765055.1 Mantis religiosa
CATGGCAAGGAATTCCCGTAATATGGCCACACGTCAAAATCAAGTATCTGTGTAACATCGAAGGAATTATGGGAAACTTTATTGAGTGAAGAAAGTCGTGATATTTCTTCCTCTTTTAACTTTATGGTTGATATTCTGTTGTCAACACAGACGAGAAACATGTTAATGGATACATACATATTTGGATAGACCTTTCTCACCTCAGTACTGTGGCTATACTGATTAAAGCAGGCTATTCTGCTGAATAAAAATTATTTCAGTGGTTAGAAAGCCGCAAGTTAAGTCAGTGATCCAAGGAGACAGACAGTTGCGGACAAGACTGGGGGAAGTTTTGGCTTGGGGTTTCCATTTGGAAAGTTTGCACGGCCTACCTCAAGATCGACAGGAACCTCTTGTAAGAGCAGAAGGTGGCGTGTAGTCTGAATATTAATGACGAAGTGCTTCACCAAGACTTCCAGCGTCTCTGTGTGGACCGGATAATTTTCACTACACAAGTGTTTTGGTTACCTTTATGCGTCTTCCTCCATTCATTGCAGTGGTATCAAAAGTAACTATTGTATTCCACCCAAATTCAACATCCAGATTGCAACAGAAATATGCTTTAAAATTATATGTTAAAATCCCCTATCTCAAATGACTTCTTACAGGTAATAGTTTTCGTTATTTTTTATAAACTCATGAGCCCACCAAATATTTTCACTTATATATGTTTTAGTTACATTACTTACAAAATTATACTTGATATTTCTATGAATAGCTTTCCGAAGGTAACTTTTAGAATTATTTGCAATCTAAAAGGTATGATGTAATCTATAAGTATGACAACTGCAATCACAGTCTCTAAATATGCATTTAGTGTTGTATTTCACTAATACGGAACAATTTTAAGAACTGCTACGGCTGTTGTTACTGTCTCGAGTGCGTTCGACGATACGGTATTTCTATCCATTAATAAAAACAAATTATCAACTTTAACACACAATATTATTTTAAAACGGCGTTCATATGATTGCATACGTGTATGACAAAGGAACATTAAGCCCAAAATCAAATTTTTCACTCCTTGTTAACATGGTAACTTTATAAAATAATTGTTTTATAATTCAAAATCTCCTACACTATTTATTATAGACGAATCACTTGCCAACATACGTTTTTCTAACTCAATATACTTCTGTCTCCTTCATTCTGAAACAAAGAGTAGTATGTGCCAACAGTCCTTGCTACAAATTGGTAGTTCACTCCAAAACATTCAAGATATTTTCGAAGGGATAGACAGACTGAAAAATGCAATGCCATAGCCGGGATTTGAACCACGGATCTTCCGGTCACCATCTGGCTGCTCTTAAACATTGAGCAACCATGACAGCATGGGAGCATGACACTAAGATCTGATTATAAACGCCTAACATGTGTTTTCCAGCTCCAAGTTCTATTTGTGTAACGGTTAAGCATAATATTAACACCGAGCTTTAGGATGCAATTTGTTTGGGTTCCATGAAGGATGGATGGATAGATAGATAGATAGATAGATAGATAGATAGATAGATAGATAGATAGATAGATAGATAGATAGATAGATAGACAGACAGACAGACAGACAGACAGACAGACAGACAGACAGACAGACAGACAGACAGACAGACAGACAGACAGACAGACAGACAGACAGACAGACAGACAGACAGACAGACAGACAGACAGACAGACAGACAGACAGACAGACAGACAGACAGACAGACAGACAGACAGACAGACAGACAGACAGACAGACAGACAGACAGACAGACAGACAGACAGACAGACAGATAGATAGATAGATAGATAGATAGATAGATAGATAGATAGATAGATAGATAGATAGATAGATAGATGGATAGATGGATAGATGGATAGATAATTGGGTTTAAGGGCGCGCAACTACAAGGTCATCAGCGCCCTTGAAATCCATTGGGTTTAAAACCAATCTAAAACACTAAAACTGTCTTAGATAAAAGAAGATAAAAAAGAAACCGTAAGACGGTACCCTAAAACTATAATACAGCCTACAACCATAAAAAGGATTAAAATTCTAAATAAAAGGGTCCTATATTCTAAAATCTAGATTTAAAATGAAATCTGAAACCTTGGCCACCGCTTGCTCATCGTCCGCCAGGATCTCCGCCATGCTGGCCGGCAGCTGGTGAGACCTGCGGAGACGTGCTAACCTAATACAATCTAAAAGTACGTGGCGGACCGTCAGAAATGAACCGCACAGCGGGCAAACAGGTTCTGCGGTCCTACTTAATAAAAAACTATGGCTAAAAAAGCAGTGACCAATACGCAGCCGAGCCAATATCACCTCCTCGCGACGAGATGACCGACAAGAGGTAAGTAACCCAGGGAATCGGAAGTTCTTTCACAGATCTAAGTTTATTATTGTGGAGAGCGGATCCATGAAGGAGCCGAAGCACTGAGTCTGATAGAGGAAACCAGGGTTGAGGGACCAGCCCAACGACTGGGATGACAGCGAGAAAAATCTCACTTTGCAGTCGCCTGGTATCGAACCGGGGCCGTGTTGGAGAGAGCCAAGCGGTCTAACCACTGTCATGGCACGGCCTAATAATAATAATAATAATAATAATAATAATAATAATAATAATAATAATAATAATAATAATAATAATAATAATAATAATAATAATAATAATAATAATAATAATAATAATAATAATAATAATAATAATAATAATAATAATAATACATTAATTCGACAAAAACAAGTATAAAGTAATAACAAAGAAATTATTATGCGCATATGTTTTTATACACGTTACATACTTAAACTTCCTCATGAAAACATTGACTTTTTGGCTACTACGTATAATACGCTTTAAAAAATTTGACTGTGGTTTCAGCGCCCTCAATCCATTTTGTACGCATAATTAAACATATCTGCAAAGTTTATCTCCATTTACACACAAATATGGCGTATTTTCAATCAACAACAGATGTACTCTTGTTGAAATTTCGTTATTAGCTTTCTGGCTTGAAGTGTTACTCCTAATGTTGAGAGACTCAGAATATCATATATTAACTTGGATATCTAATGATCGTCACTGGTGTTCAAAATAGACTTATGCAATTTGAAGTGGGGCATGAAAGTACGTAATTGTATCAGGGATACAAACTCCCGACCGTCAACCTCCAGAGGAGAGACGCAAGCAGTCCCCTCGTGGGACAGGACCCCATGTAAAAGCAATATGGTGGGCTTTCAGCTCGACAAACCAGGTGTATAATAAGTTTTCCTTTCCGGGAAAATAAATCCTCATACAAAAGACAGGACGCCATGTTTACCTACACATTTCCAGGTTGTAATTCAAATTAGCATGGCGCCGTGTCCCGTGGGCACTCCGCACTTGGGGTAAAAGCCCAAAATACAGATGTACCCTCCTTCAGCACGAGTGCAGTGCTTAACGGCGTCAGGCTTCATCTTCTGATGTCTTTTAGCGCCATTGGAACAGCAAAAATATGGTCACGATTTTGGTGATCCTTATATATTACCAGAACAAACACTTAAATTATATTGTAAGACAATATTCTTTTAATTTGATAACACCACCTTCATTGTAGCAAATCCTCCAATTTACCTCCAATTTTCAATGCCATTAGGGGTGATACTTTGCATTTAAAAAAAAACTAAACAGATCATCATTTGATCAGCCATAAAACGGCCCATTAGTAATGAGTTTAAATCACCACTCCCGTTAGGGTGGATTTTCATGTTATCCCCTAAAAGAATCGGTATTATTTATATTATTCCACCAAACTATTGAGCAAACAGAACCGTTAGAGCCGAAAACTCCTCAAAACTGCCTGTCGATGAACAGTTCCCAACCTATCTTCCGTTAAGTTGGATTTTATCTTGGTATTTTTACTCGTCCTAAAACTTTTGCATCAAATTTCCCATTCGTAACAGAGGACCAGTCATCAGCTATCTATTTTCAAACCCCAGTGTCTCATTTGGAGTGTTCTTTTTAACACATATCCCAGGAGCGAAAATTGTAATTTAACAAAATTGTTGAGAAAGCAGGTCCACTGGTGTTGAGAATACCTCAAAACTGCCTCACCTGATCAGCTGAATTGGTATTTTGTCCTACCACTCCACGTATTTTCACTGTCCTAAATAATACTGTCACCCAATTATCGGGAAGCACAACAAACGACAGCTGAGAAGGGACCAGAGGCCACGCCACACACTCATTTGTCTCCTGTCACTAACTGAAGGGATGATTAGGAGAGGATTGCGGGCCACTGAGCCGTCTCTTTACTCTCCCCCTAGGTTCTCGAACGTGCGGGTTGTTTCGTCTAATCTGGAAACTTCTAGATTGGCCAGCTGACCCTATATAAGCAACACGTCGGGCTGGAGGAAAGTTAGTTCTTGGCGAGCAGCGAAGGAGCGGACGGGAAGACTGTACGTGCGTCGGAGGAGTTTACGTAATTGCGAGTGCAAGTGGAATTCTAACGGGCGAACTGGTGAATCGTAATTGTGTGCATTACGTAATTCAGGTAATTGGCAAGTGTTTAACTGTAAGTCGGTGGAAATAAAGAACATTTTTGAGTGGTGTAATTGGACTTTTCATTTCACGAACCCACAAAATCACAATACGTACATGTGCCAAATTTGGTACGAATCGGTGCGAATGTTCTATTTAAAGGCCTCAAGTAAAGAGTGTAGAAGATAATATGAGGGTTGGCTGTTAAGTCCCAGACCTCACATAGAGATGGCGAGCTCACTGGGCTAGTTTGACAGATAGCACAATATACCTTGTTTAACTTTAAACTAGCTTGTATCCACAGTTACAGGTCAATAGCTTGTTTAGTTTTTGAATGACAGCTTTTTAAACAAGACAAGTGTTGAGGTTTCATGAAAATGGAGGGTTTGGAAAAACGAGCTGTAATTGAATACTTCCATTTGAAAGACTTAACGCCTAAAGAAATCAAGGAGGAAGTGGACAGTACACTGAAACACTCTTCCCCTTCATATACAATTATTAAAAAGCGGGTTGAGAGTTTAAAACGGGGCGTACGAGCACTAGTGATCAGCCTCGCTCAAGAGGCCCTGTGGAAGTCACAACTCCAAAGATTATTGAGAAAAATTCATCGTTTAGTACTAGAAGGCAGCAGATTAAAGTTGTCTGAGATAGCAGAGGCTGTAAACATATCAAAAGAATGCGCAGGCACTATTTTAAGTAATATTTTGGGCTTTCACAAGGTATGTGCAAGATGTGTGCCGCGTTTGTTGACGCCTGATCAAAAGTTGCTAAGAAAAACTGTTTCTGTTAAGAATTTGGAGATCTACCGTAAACGTCCCAGTGAAATTTTGAGATGGCTTATTACCACGGCCGAAACTGGGATACATCACTACACTCCAAAAAGTAAATCACAGTCGATACAGCGGATTGCGCCCGGTGAACCAACTACAAAAAGGGCAAAGTTAATATTATTAGCTAAGAAGTTTATGGCGAGTGTTTTCTGGGATGCACAGGAAATTATTTTTATTAATTACTTGGAAAAGGGTTAAAGTACCACTGGTGACTACTACGAAAGCTTACTGCAACGTTCCAGTGAAGAGATGGAAAAAAAGACCTAATTTGGCAACAACAACAAAAAAACTTGTTTCTGCTCTGACCCATCTTTCAGTCATTGCATTGGGGAAAATGTGCGAATTAAAGCTCCATTGTAAGACTTGAAGCTTTCGCGGCCAGCGTTATTGATTAAGGCTTCACGGGTGATCAGCAGCGTCAAATTTATGAAGATTGAAGTTCCTGATTAAGGTCATGGAGTGTAAAACGGCCGAAAGCTCGATATTCTTAAATTTGATGCGGTTGATCACCCGTGAAGCCTTAATCAATAACGCTGGAACATCCACCATATTCGCCAGATCTAGCACCCAGTGACTACCACCTGTACCCGAACCTCAAAAAATTTCTTGGAGAACGCAGATTTCACAGCAACGAGGTCATTGATGCGGTAAACAGCTATTTTGAAGACCATGATAAATCGCACTACAGAGATGGTTTAATTAAATTAAAACACCAATATGACAAATGTAGGCATGCCTTTCTCGAGATCATGTTAAGAAATAAAGAACAATTTTTTTTTTTTTTTGAGAGGCCCGCGACTTAGCCGAACCTCGTAAAGATGATACTCAAGGCATACATAGGCATATTTTTCCCACTTTCTACATTTTAAAAATCCAATGCGTAACTTTTCTTTCAAATTATACCTCTGATCTTGTTCAAAAAGCTGGCGTAAATAAAACTCTGAACACTCATAAATAAATGCATGAAATACATTTTGGAAACTATTTTAAACTATCAATACGGTTTTAGTATCCATTTCTAAACTTTTCTAGTATTTTCCGGATATGTTTGTATTACTTTAGTTTCTTACATCTTAAATATTCTACCACAAAAAGTTTAAATTTCACTTTAATAACAATGTTCTCATTTTTTTTTTTTTTTTAAATTTTTAATGCATTGCTGTCCAATAGGTTGCAGTTACTCTATTTTATTCTACTCTTTATGCACCTTTACTGTATGTAATAATAATAATAATAATAATAATAATAATAATAATAATAATAATAATAATAATAATAATAATAATAATAATAATAATAATAATAATAATAATAATAATAATAATAATAATAATAATAATAATAATAATAATAATAATAATAATGCTACGTCAAAGCGCTGTTATGTGGAAGATCAACCCGAAAGAGCTTTGTAGTGCTTAACACTTATTAACATGTTGTTTAAGGTTAACAACATGTTAAAGCAACTAACCAATTGTTACATGCTATTTGGTATTCTGTAAAAATACCTTGAAAGGAAGAACATTATGGTTAACGATACGAAAAGTCGAGAGCATGATGTTAGCAGTGCTTGCTCTGTAAGGGTAATAATTTTGATAACTAGCAAGTTACAAAATAGACCTGATTGGCGGATGGCTTGCTTGAGGTAATTACAGCATCTCGGCTGCTGTTGTTCAGGTGCACAAAATTGTTATTTTTGATTGCCTATTTAAACGAACCATTTCTGCGACAATTGTACACGAGTTCGGCTTCAGTTGTTGCTAGTGAAAGTTCTTCATTACGGTCCCGAATTATTACAAATGAAGTGCTACAGTAGGCTTAGCCACTTCTTATTGACTACACAAATCGGAGAAAAATTCATTAAAGGGGGCTACTTCTGACCTTACTGTTTCTTGAGATTTGTTTGAAGTCATAGATAGTCGTGATAAAGGACTAGGTACAAACTGTGCTACTATACTGTGATCTAAAGGGTAACTAAGTGTAACCAGAGGCCAGTTTTAGTGACCTCTTCCTTTTCAGAACACACCTATGTAAACATCGCACTGCGGCACCTCTCAGGTGGAACATTTAGTGTAATAAACTTCACATTCTCCCCACTGATGTCGCTACATGGTCTGCACGTTCCACAGGGTAACATAAGATAGGCAAATTACTTGTCCAGTTTCAATGGACGAGCACCTAGCGACCAAAGAACCAGCCAATGTTCCTCATATCCTGCAAGATTCGACCTTCTTTATCACATACCATGTCTCGAATTTCACTGGTTCGACCATTTTGTTTCTATAATGTTTTGATGATAGTCCTAGCACCATCATTTGCCAGCTTTATAGTATTTGTGGAAGAGAGGAGGAAACGAATGCTACATATTCGTGGCTTTCCGGAGGAGTGCACTCAAACTGAAAAATTCAATGCCATACCTATCCGGGGTTTGAATCACGGATCTGCCGGTCTCTGTCCGATTGCCCTAAAAGCAAGTCAGTTGGAGAATTTAATGTCGTGCTGGCATTGCCACGTCCTTGCAATGTGGTTAAGAGGAATCGGACGGAGCCGGAGGAATCGGACGGAGCCGGAGGAATCGGACGGAGCCGGAGGATCCGTTGTTCAACCCCTAGCCATGGCATTGAATTTTTCAGTCTGACTCTCCAATCTTGTCCTACACACAGTTAGTGTGACAAAAATTCCATTAATTGGCCTAACAGTGGTCAAAACTATAAAGTCCGGGACTTAAAGTACTCAGGGCATAGTAAGTTGCCATTAAGGTAGTTGTTTCATGTGTCAACAAGGACTCCTAGTGGTTTACCTGGAAAAATGTGCGTCAATTGGAGAATTTAATGTCATGATGGCACGTTGCCACGGTAGCTCAATGGTTAAGAGCAACTGAAAGTAGACCGCGAGATCCGTAGCTCAAATCCCGGCTATGGAATTCACCCTACCCTTGACCTACACACTGCTAGTGTTAAACAATTCATTTTCATGGCTTTTTGCACCCTAAAGAGCTTATTCTTCTATCTGCTTCGTGCTTCATTATAGTCAGACCCATCGCTATGTGATGGATTTCAAACTTTATTTTGTTTGCACTGTTGCGAGAAAAAAACGAATGACTATATATACACGTTTAAAAATATATATAAATGGTTAAAATCACAATAAATTTTGACATAAATTATGCCTCAAGTTTTTATTCGGCCTTCTCTTTTATTGCCACACTGTTTCTGTTTTGTAGTTGTTACGGACGTCTCCACGAGGAAGAGACAATCAGAGCGAGTTATAAATGAGGATACAAATGCAGAAGGGTATACCTATCGCTACCAACTCATCATAATGAGAAACAAAACGCAACAAGAGCATGGCGACGTAAACGATTGTAAAGTAATTTGTGTTCACAGCGGGGGCAAACCAAACAAAACACGAATTACTCAATGACTGGCCACATTTTCCGAATCGGGATCCCATTACTCATGTCGTCTTATCTGACAATGTAGTCGGTCAGTGGCGTTCCTTGTCATTCGAACTTTAAACCTTCACATATCTGCAGCCTCAGCCCTTCATTCGATCCAAGCTATTTGCATAAATATGGGTCGCTTCGAGGAATAGATCCCACATATATAAGGTATTTCTCGAATCACGAAAAGTCAAAACTTGATATTTACATTGATTTTTCATAGAAGCAATACAAAAATTTTCAAGAACACTTCCCAAGCCCAAACTACGCTTTACCTACATGGATAATGTTTCAATTTTATGACTTTCTCCAAAAACCTTCAACAATTTTGTGCCTTCTGGAAATAGCTTATGAAGTCCTCATTCCAAATAAATTTTAAATAATTTTACATAACTGGTGAACCATAAGAAGTACATATAAAAAAATTGCGATCACTTTGAAATCTGTAAATTATTGGAAAATTTGTCACTTCGGCGGTCCTACAACTGTGCCATGAGAAAGTAACACGTGCTCAAGATCAGCTACTGAAGCAAGTTGCCATGAGAAATAAACATGCACTCAAGGACACGACGTCAGGAAGTGAGACGCGTTATTACTACGCAAAAAGGCATTTCACGCCTATAATTTTAGAGGGTCCCATTTCCAGAAAGATCTAAGTAAGGCAACGCCGTCACAGTGAGAGCCATAGTCAGAGTGAGTGAGTTGTACAGTGAGTAGTGTGAGAGCAATGTGGTGCTTCGAGCTGAATGGCACGTTCCAAGCTCCATGGTAAGGAGTCGACATGCCGTGGAATCGGCACAGTAAGTGCGGCTCCAGGTGACTGATTGCAAAGCTGTGGAATCGGAGGCGAAGCAGTTTGCGTGTGAATATCGGAGTTGTCTTCAGAATTAGTGAATACCTAAGTGTTAAAGATGGACCTATGTGTAGGTCAGAAAAAATATAGCAGCAGAAAGGGTGCATGCTAAAGAGATATTAAGGAACATTAAAGAGACGTGCTGAAGTTGCGTATTTATGTAAAAGACGTGGTGATTGTGAGTTAGCATTGTACTAATGATTTTAGTGAAAATAAAAGTAGTTTGAAGGTGAACTTTGCCATCTTTTGTCTAATATTTTCCTGTGGCATCAGCCACCTCTATAATTGGTTTGAATCTTTCAACACTCTTGTGCCGTCGCTATTCATTTGTTGCTCGCAATACCATGGAAGGATAATGGAATGTTAAGGCCAGCACGTATCGACTAACATTTGACTATTGATTACTTGCATAATGATCTGTGGACGCTGTATAAAAATGAAGAACAGTACGCAGAGAAAGTCATGAAAATGTAACACAACGGTTAGAAATTCCACTCTCTTTACATGAACAAGTGAAAAAGAACAGGGGTTTAAGAAGGATGTGTGTTTGAAAATTTGCAGGATAATTTAAAATAAGCATTGCGTAATGTTATAGCAGTCAGACACTGGCCAAAGACCCCAGCCTTTGTAGCACAAGTGGTAGCGTGCCTGCCTCACGCTCAAGAAGTACCGAGTTCAAATCCTGGTCAGGGTGAGTGATCTGAATAAGGTTTTTCCGGGGTTTCCCCTTATCCCGAAAGATGAATGTCAACTATAAGCTCTACGTACCGTGTGCTCATTTGAGCATCATTTCACCCATTTTATTCATCGTCCGATATGAGTTAACGTTATTGTGTAAATTATATTAAATGTTGTCAGCCATGTTTTACTGCTGATTCGAATCCACATTGCAGATAGTCCGTAGGCTTCAGAGCTTTCCTGATGTGTTAAGCTTTTAAAAGAACTTCTCTTTCCCAAAAATTCCTCAGGATAAGCAATAACCAAGTTTAAGTATTTAGGCGACACGAATTTCATTCGGCAGTGTTGTATTTTCTTGATTCGCAACCAATACATCTGCAATTATTTTCCTTGACAATAACTGAGGTCAGTAATTTGAAAGTAGTTTTGTACCTTACATATTGCACATTCCTAAAGTAGCAACGTGCGTGACCTACACTTACCCATATGCCATACAAAATATTTATAAGGGTCACTGCACATATTGTACCAAATGTTACTTTCGAAATACCTGAAATGTAACCGCGTGTAGCAAATGTACTACATGAGTTACTTTGTTCAGTTCTTTTTGCTTTGTGTTGATATTCAAATTTTATATAAACCAGCTATTGCTTCGTTTGTCCCTCAAGTAGACAAATACCATTTGTAATAGTTTTAGTCACGGAATGTCTTAACCCGCCTCTGCAGCGTAGGTGGCAACTTGTCTGTCTGACTTTCAAGAGATCCCGAGTTCCAATATCGATCAGAGCGAAGTTACCTGGATGTTTTTTCTGGGGGTTTCCCTTATCCTGAAAGATGTATGTGGGGTAACTCTAAGCTCTATGGAACATGGGTTGATTTGAGCATCATTTCACCCATTTCATTCATCCTCCGATATAACTTAATATGGGACGGATGTCTGAGAACAGCTTATGATTATTTATTTTACTAATTGCCTTAACATTTAAAAAATTGTGTTACTGTATGCTTCCAGAATTTATAACAATTGTTCCTCTTTTCGGAGGAATGCATGTATTTGTGTATGAAAAATGTAACTCCGTAACGCAAGATCCGTTAAATACAAAACAAGAAAACGCCTCGATGCAATACTACTCTTTATATGAAAAATAATTTTAAAAAAATATTTTAACCAAAATACTCCATGTTTAATATATTTTTACAACTAAATGCTTAATCTTTAATTTCCGAGGAGTAGCACATGAAGTCCTCTTCATTCTGGATGACTTTCGCATAAATGGTAAACCATATAGAGACAAAATACTTCTACAAGATATATATAGTTAATTTATATCAAAACCTTTTTCCTGAAGTTGACCACTTCCGAGGTATTTCTAGTGGTTTGAAATTTCTCATGATCTTACTTTTCTCAAATGGGAAGTTCTTTCTCTCCAAATCATGCAAAGTGAATAGGATTACAAAGTCATCACAAAGATCTGACTATCGCTTCGTGTTGTCCTGATATAACATAAAGGCTATTCTACAAATTCTTTTTCTCGATCAACTTGAAATAGATACAAGAAAAAGGTTTTTAAACAAGTTCTGTTGGGGAATGGGTAGATTTCTTTAACTATCTTATGTTAATCGGGATAAACCTTTGTAGAATGTACCACATTACAGATTTTATTGCAGGGAAAAGTGACATAAATCTAGGTAAACTGGTAGAGTCGCTATATGCTGTTCATAAAATTCGATACTGTTTACCCTACAACGCAAAAAGAAGAGGAATAGCAAACGGATTTTAAAACAAATAACAGGAGTTGAACAATTTTACTGTAACGAATATTAATATGGGTTATATAACAAGGAGTTATGTGCCTTAAAGAGCTCTACATATTTTTGTTTAAAAGGTACTTAAATTTTTGCCTAAATCTTAGTTTAGCAGTTATACATAAAATGTAAATGAAGTGGATGTCAGAAACTACTGCCAGAAAATTCAAGATATACATTTTATTTGTCATATAAATCACTTAAATAATGTATTAATCCAAAATGTCAAGGCCTTCTATGAAAACATCAGTATTTTGTGAAACATACATCATCTAAAGGATAGTGTGGAGTTGGAAGATACCGAACCTGAATATCCAGTCCAACCTTTTCTAAAACTGCCTTATTCAGGAAACCTCAAAAATATTTCTGATGAAATCTCGATATGGAATGCAATGCTTTGTCTAACTACAAGGAGAAAATAAAAACAAATTGAGCTTTATACAGAATTACCTGGATAAAGTAAATGAATCCATAAAACAGACTTGCAAACTGGAAGGTGTAGTGGTCTTTCTCTAACCATCAATAATTTGAATCTACAAACGATTCATTGAAAAGCTTAATTTTCTATTTAATTATGAAAATGCTAGAAGACATGTGATGCAAATGAAATTCCTGTAGCTTGATTTTTATGTCTGCTCAAAATATACCTCAGTTCAAAGAAACAGCAAGAAAAACGTGAAAACGTTTATTAGGCATAAATACTAGATCCTAAAGATTTTCTACAGTCTAATATTCAATTCCTTCAAAATGGTAAATTCTATAAAGATAAGAAAACTTCAGTCTAGTCTGCGCTGGGTATGAACTCACGAGCTTGGTATCAAAGATCATCGCCTAACAAATTGAGCCACCCAAAAGAGATACTCATGGAAATTTTAATACACTGGAATAGTCATGCAAATTTCTAATACGTTTAATAAAGTAAGAAGTAACTAAAATTTTTGTTGTTGTAAAAGATAATTTAGAGTGAAAAGTTTCAGCATTTAGCGAATATATACCAAAGCAGTATTTTTTTTTTTTTTTTTCTTATCTAAAGGAAGTTATTAGTTCTGCAATCTCACACGTGTATTTCTGGTGAAAATTCGAAATCGGTTCCTTTCCAGCTTGTATGAGACCACATTAGATTACGTAACGTTGTCTAGTCCTTTTGTAAGCAATTACGAAAGCACAAATCCACCACAGTGTTACTTTAACCTTTACACGAAACCATATCATCTCCAAATATGAACTCTAGAAAAACCTTTACACTACAGGCTGCAAAGATATGTATTGTAAACTGATCAAACTCACAAAATCTAAAGATGATGCATTATATTCCTGCCAAAAATTAAATGTCGAGATTTCAAATGAAATAACTCTGGGATCACGTGAAAAAAATGGAAGTCTATACGCGCAACTCTGAACAGTAAATACACGTAGAAAACGTGATAGAAAATCTTCGAAATGTCGAATCTCTGTCTCTGTTCAATCTGCTACTTGGTGAACCTCGAACTTTGTCAAAATATTGAAAATGCAAACGGTGCGTATTGTCTCACAAACCGTCAAGCGTATGGGGATGAAGTTTATTTTTTAAATATTCGCCACAGATAACATGAATTTAGATATAAAGAGCGAGCCAATATTTTGTCCAAAACACAGCGACTGTTGGAAAATCTTTCCAAGAAATCCTCTTATTTCGTCTGTTTTCGCGGTACTGTAGCTGAACACCGACTTGCCCTGTTTAAATATTTTTAAAAATTTCTTATTTATGAATAATTAGGAATGGTGACAACAGAGAATGCCTGTATAAATTGAAGCTAACATCAGCATGTGACTCCATCCCAGCGAAACTTAACACAAAAGAACCATTCCCCAAACTGCACGCGCAACAGGAGAGGAAGCAATAGCGAATGTACAGTCCGGCCATTGTATCCCCGGCTCTGACGTTTTGTGACTGCAAGAGGTGGAGGGGGAAGGTTAATAGTACAGTAATGAGCAATTGAAAACATGTCCTCAAAATTATCTTTAGAATCAAAATATAGTACTATGTTAGCTTTAAAACACTGAAATCCTACTTGCAATTTCATTATCATGCAAGATATTTATTACAACACCACTCTGTTCAAATATTTTGTTCACACCTTTCACGCACACACTAATTGCTTCTGTTGGTAGTACTGGGAGTCTCTACATCCAGTGTTGTGATCAGGAAGTTAAAACTGTCTGCTAGCGCCAATCAGCATTGTCGCTGCTAGGCGTGTTTTCCGAACCCAACACCATGTTGCCAGCTTAAATTTGTTTGAGCCACGTGGCTTTAGCTGCTTGCTTTGGCGAACTTACTTTGCTATATTTTGCGTGCGTGAATTCCGATTTTTAGTGTTCATAAGTCCTATTATTATCGCTATTATAATAATATAGCTACTGGTTCGTGAAATATGTAAATGCCTGAAATATTTAAAATACTCATTGTTCCTCTGCTTGAAATTCCCGCTAAAGAACTGGCAACAGCCTGCTTCCCCCTCTCGAGAAATGTCAGAGCCGGAGATAGAGCAGCCGAACTGTAGTCTATGCAAGCTCAAAAATATGCTTCGTGGTGTTACGTAAGCTATGCTGGTGTTTTGGTGGTGAGATTATACTGCAGTATATTCCCACCTTAAAGTTATTTTGTAGTTTTAATTGTAAATTATTTTGTTATATTCAATACTGGATGCCAGTATATTTTTTCTTTTTGTGTAGTTGTAGATATTTAGCTGGCTGCCAGTTAAATTATTTACTGGATTCCAGTAATGTTGTAGTTAATTTTAAATTGGTAGTCTTTCTATGATTTTTTTATTTAAATTGTTTTATTTTTTGTTTATATTATCTGAAAAATGATCATGTAGTTTGTTGTTTTTTGTATAATAAATGTAAAATATGGAAATTACGTCCCGATTTTAGTAATTAGGTACCGGGACGGAGAATTTTCAGATTTTATTTATTTATTTAGTATATTCCCACCTTCTCTAAACCAAACCATGCTACACCAGCGACCTCCCGAAACAACTGCACTCATTCGTCAGGCAAGTAATATTTTTATTTAATTATAGTGCACAAAATACACCCTTTGGAACAAAAATAAATAAATAAATAAGCAGGCTGTGGAAACCTATATTTTTCTAAGTCACATCGTGTTCACGGCCGGTTTACAGCGGTGTCACGGAACGCATCTCTTTAGCCTCGTACTACTGAATCCTCTCATAATTATAATGAGAATGTTCACACATTGTGCATTGTTTCATATGTTTGTGCATAACCACATCGAATCCTTCCTTTTTTCGCACAACACATACTGTGTGCGAAAAATTGAGTCTCAGAGTCTCGAACAAAGGTTCGAATCCCCAACATCATTTTGATTTTTTTTATTGTAGAAATACTAAATGTGTATTACGCACATTGCAATATAACTTCCAATTGCTAACGTTTACTTAGTTCTATGGCATTTATGCTCATACATGAAAACTGAAACACTCTACTCTGTTTTTAAACCAATTGAAATAAATGTTTTATTCTTATATGCAAAATAAAATAGAAATTCATTTAATATCGGGTGTGTAAACCCTCTGCTTCTATTACTGCCTACATTCTACGGGAATAGATGAGACCAAATGCCTGGCGAAATTTTCACGAGAAGAAACTTCGCATTATATACCAGCCCATTCACAACAGACAAATGAGCCCAAGTGCTTACACAAACAATATTAAAGCAAGTTTCTAATAACACTGCATTTACTCGTATTTTGAAAACAAGAATGTTATTTGCTTTGTTATAAAGAAATGCGTTTAAAATATTATGTATCTTCTGCAAGAAAAACACAAGGCATAGTTATTAAAGTAACAATAACAAAAAGAAATATGCACATCAGGGATTCCAATTCAGGTTTGTCTTGCTTGCGAGACACATGCGTTTTACTGTTCGGCTACCATACATACGGTCAAGCCACAAGACAACAACCATCTATCGCATAGCTTTCAAATGAAGCCAGAGTGGTATTAAAGCGTATATTGGAAAATTGTTCTTTCACACTAGCCGTGTTTAGGCCAAAATACGGAAAGGTAGAGTCACTCACAACTTCAATGTCATAACCGGCATTCAAATCATTGAACTTTTCAGTCTCTACCTTTCCAAAGCGCATGTTGTGAACGAAGCGTCAGCGAATGCTTTCGATGTTTTCCGAATAGAACTTTTGTTTCAGGCAGCTGCTCACCCCCCCCCCCCCCATTCCCTTGCGCCTTTCAAAGGATGTATATGGTTGTGCTGGTTGTTACTGGGAAGAACTTCTGGTTGCCAGTGCGTCTTTTCCAGGTTTACATGAAATATAATCCATTTGATAGAAATTGTTCTTTCACACTGGCCGTGTGTAGGCTAAAGTACGGAAAGATAGAGTCAGATTGACAAATTCAATGCCATAGCCGGGATTTGAACCACGGATCTTCTGGTTGCCGTCCAGTCGCTCTAACCATTGAGCTACTGTGGCTAACATGCCGATATGACAATTTCTCCAACTGACTCCTGTTTTTCCCGGCAAACCACTTAAGAGTTTTCATAAACACATGAGACAACTACCTGAATGGCGACTTACAACGTGTAAGTACCTTAAGGCCTGGGCTTTATAGTTAACCACTATTAGGTAAATTAATGGAAAATATATAATTGTTCTTTCACACTGGCCGTGTGTAGGCTAAAGTATGGAAAGATAGAGTCATGCATTGAATTTTTCAGTCTGTCTCTATCTTTCCAATCCATTTGATAGTTGCCTACGCCGATGGTTACTAATTCTATCTTCTATGGTTCTCTCTTGAAAGGCGCGGTTGTTAGCGCCGATGGATCTGCTTCCCAGCAGGTAGAACGCTATCGAGTTCAATTCATCGCTGTGTTGTAGCCTTGGGCATGGGCGACACTAACATTACTTTTATACACAGTACACTATTTACTGCTCTATTTTTTTTTTTTTTTTTTTTTTTTTTTTAATTATTCTACTCTCTTTCCCTCTCAGACAGGGGAGCGGACATTCAGGAGGCCAAAAAGCACATTTCCGGTGAAAATTTTATTTCGCAATCAACATTTAATTCATCAACGTCCATTTTAAAATTACACTGACGTAACTACTGTGACTCTCAAATGGGATTATAGGTTCTCTTTGAACGCGACCAGGCGAGCAGCCAATTAGTCTTGAGGTGTTGTCATATTGCATTCCCCGTAAATGGAGTGTAACGAGCGCCAAGTGAATCCAAGTCTAATAAATACTATTTGCGCTAAGACAAAAATTCAAATTTGTCAAAAAGTGAATCATGAAGAAGGTATGGGGTAACGTTTCTAACAAAACAAGAAATCCCATAATTTTATTCCAAACAGTTTTCATAATATAAATGAATATATCACCAATATATTATAGCGATACATCGCAACGTAAGCTCTGTAATAATAGTTGGTATGTATGCATACATATGTTTGTAATTACTCAGAATTGAAGTGCTAACTACTGACAGAAAATGCCAAAACAATGACTTTGTTAAATTCGAGAGACAGCAGGCATTTCACTTCCCTGTAGAATACTGTATCGTCAGAACGTGAGCCGTACATATCTTTATGCATGTTTCGTAATCGGGCACAGTCCTCATTTACTTCAAAGAGTTCAAATAAGTATTATTAGTTCTTCTTCCGTTTAAAAACCAGGAAAAAGTGTATCAGCTGGATCAGTCTTGCAATTGAAAAGGACACAAGGTAATCCGCCATACCAGTGCCAATACAATCCAACTGAGTTAGTGGACTCGTATAAGACGGGGGTTGCAAACATAGGTAACACAGAAACTGACAAGACTGGGGAAAAACTGCGTGAGACATGCACGAAAACTACATAAAGATGACGACTTTTGGAAAGAAGTGGCACGCGACGAAATTTTGGAGCTTATCATCAGAAATTTGCAACACTTAGAGAAGGAAGACAGTGACAATGACGAATTGCCTCTTGACGTGACATTCACAGTTAAACGGATGAGGCACTGCCAGTTCCATTGGATTAGAGAAATAGGCAATTCATAAACTATAGTTATAGCACTTAAAACATAATATGCGAATATCCACGTTCCAATTTTGATTTCGACAACTATATCATTGTAAAAGTATGGAAAATTCAGTTTGGGTTCCCTTACGTATAACGCCAAGAAGTCTTGCATGTTCTAGCATAGTGTGCGTAAGAGAGACAGAGAAATATAAAAAGACTGGGGTAGCGAGGTGCCAATGCTGAGCACGCAAATACATTTCATTCGCTGTAAACAAGAACTCTTATGCCTTTTGGAGGAGGAAAAATATGTTCACAAAGTAAAGCGAAATCAACTTTCATGACACATGATTTGTTCCACATAGAGACGATATTCTTACTGAATGGTAGCAATGAACTCTACTCCAGCAAATGAAGATGTTTCGATGTCAGCCTAATTTTAAAATGGCATATACTTAGGTTAGTATGTAGTACACACAACCTTCATATGGATGAGTGACCGGAATAATCACTGGGAGGCAGACTGTTTGCTGGCGGAGTAGAATATTCATCGTTCTTTACAGTCCAAAGCATGGATTTCTCAAGCAAATTGTAATTCTACTAACCGCATTCTTGGGCCACCACACATTTCTTAGAGCTTAAGAAAAGTTGCACTAACATGTAGACTACGCGTATGCATGATGGCACGTACTGCAGCGTGCGAATTACGCAAATACGCGGTCTCACCCTAAAGCGACCACATTGTGTGTTTTCAATATCTTCTCGGGAAACAAGCCAGGTGAGAAGACGGTTAGAAATCGATCTATCTATGGTAGGGGATTGTCTACATCATGTGAGTAACTCCACACAGTTTGTACATACACTTATAAACATTATCATTGGCCCCTCTGATCTTCTTGTCAGCCTCGAAGTAGTTTCTCCATTTACAAGGGTACCACTTCAGGAAGCCATCCAACTTCTGAAGGAGCATTTTTCGGCTTATATCACAGAGCTCTTCCGACATACCCTGACATCCACTTTCTTCTTGTTTGGTGGTACTTTTTATGAACAAGTAGGCGGAGTAGCAATGGGCTCCCCTTTGTCACCAGCTATAGCTAATTTCTATATGGAACACCTAGAACATGAAATACTTGCCACAGCTTTACTAAATAATCTCATTTCTATAGATACGTGAACGACACTTTTGTAATATGGACACATGGACCAGACACTTTGCCTGTTTATCTTGCGCATCTCAACAGCTTTCGACCTCACATACAGTTTACCATGGAAGTGGAGAAGGATGGAACTCTTCCATTCCTGGACATTCATGTTTCAAAAACCAGCAACGGTACACTGGGGCATGCTGTATACCGCAAACCTACACTCTATCTGAACGCTTATAGTTTTCATCATAAGTCTCAACGACTGAGAGTTTTCAATACACTGGCCAACAGAGCTTCATCTATCTTTGATTCCAGCCACTTAAAACAGAAATTACAGCACCTGAGACTAACTTTCCGTCAAAACGGCTACTTCGAATATGACGTTGAAGCCTCGATCACCAAAGCTAGGAAAGGGAAACCTGTAATACAGCAAGCGTGAGATAAGCCTACCGCTACAGTCTGCATCCCGTTTACCGGCAATCTATCCGGCAGAATCAGCAGAATTATCGCCAAATACAACATCAGGACCATTCACAAGCCACCTCCGAAGATTAAACATCTGTTGAGATCAGTGAAAGACAAACTGGACTTCCAGGTTCCTGTGATTATGGTACACCGTATATAGAACAAATAGGAAGGTACATCGCTACCAGAATAAACGAACATGAACGAAGCATTCGTTTAATACAACCTCAGAAGTCTGGACTGGCAGAGCATTGCTTCGATAACGACCATAGAGCCATTTTCGGGAGACGACCATCTTGGCAAAATGCAACAGTTACTGGGAGCGGACAGTTAAGGAGGCTTTGGCCATTTCCTTCGAGAGGAGCACGCTTAGTAGTGATACTGGATTTCAGTTCAGCTCCTCTTGGAAACCGGCCTTAAAATAGTAATCCGTCGGCTTAAGAAGTACATATCTATACCGCTTGATCATAAAGTAGTTACGTTTTTTACCCAATTCATTTTCTATACTTACGCCATCTGCTGACTTGGCATTTAATTTACTGAAAAAGTATTTTGTTCAGTGATGCGTATATTGGTAGTGTTTTGTCTTTGTTGATATTTGTGTTGTGTCCAGTTACATTTTGTGGTTATAACATTTCTTAAAGTATCCTAATGCTGGGAGAGATGTACGCTCCCAAAACGTCGATTTTTAATCGTCTTTTCACCTGGATTGTTTCCCGAGAAGATCTTGAAAATATTCGTCGCCAGGAAAGCATCAGGTCTTATTTCACATTGCGTGTATACGTATACGTGGGTCTTTAGAGCGATCACCAACATTATCTGACATATAATTACAGAAATTATCATATTGTTGCAACTCCTGAACTATAGTTACATTATCTTAATTTTTAAGTTCAGTGGTCTGTTTGCTCTGTAACTTTCCTTTGGAGTTCAGTATAACTTTTTTTTTTCTAATGTTATAGAGTTTTCCCTCTGCAAGAACACAGCGATTTACTTTCAGTATCTTTTCAAGAACAGATTCTGACTCTCAAAACCTATTCACAAGACAGTTAAAGCAGGTCAAGCAACCGTTCCATAATAAGACAATGCATTGAAACAAACGCTCTGTATATTACAAAACGGCGCCTAACATGTGTTTCACAGACTCCACAGCATTAATAAATCCAGGATTAACTGAAGATTTGTAACAAATGTTGTCTCAATTATAACTGGAAATAAGGATGGCTTCAAGGTCTCACAACACATATTGTAATTCAATGTACTCTATGATTGGAGCATTACTTTCAGAACTAGTTATAAGAATATTGGAACAATTGTATTAGTGCAAAAGTATTGAGGAACCTACACACACCTTCACCAACCTGCTCCAAAATAACGGTTACATCATTATTTCACTAATTCTATGACAATACAACTGTTGGTTTCTTTTTGTAATAGTGAACACTACACATTATTTCACAAATGAGCGGTTGATGGATTTAAAAAACATTTTCTTCATAGTACTTATTCACATTTACAATATATATATATATATCTTAAACACCTCAAAAAGTACTGCATGAGTTAAAAGCTTGCACTTAAAAAGGAACCAAATGACTATGATGATAAAATAGCACCTTAAGGGACATTTTGGCAATTTTGGAATATATGCTAATTTAGTGTTAGTGAGCACTGTTTATCCAGTTATAGCCCTATAATATCAACTCTATATATCTTCTTTATTTCCTTCATGCTGCGGTTACTGCTATTACTTGAAAGTTGGGCATGTTTCTTACCATTAAAATAAAATATTTCACAGTAAATGATCCCATTTTGTTGGTAATCTGTAACTGCTGTAAAATCCTTAAGATAACTGCCAGATTGGAATATAAGGAAGCACAAGGGATACGAAAAACTGAAGGTACTTTTAATGGTTACTCTACGTTTTCTTAAAATTGAATTATTAATACTACTGTTAGTATTACTTATACTGTTAAACACACTCAATTCATATATTGAAATTTAACTGTATTGGAACACCACAGTGAAGCGAAATAATTATTAAAATATAGATGAGTGGTATTTATTACACATCAGCTTCACTTACGTACCTACATTGAGGACATGTTTCGCAAACGATGGTATAGTGGCACTGTTCGAACAATTACCATGGATTTATCTTTGGTAATAGATACCTCTCAGATAAAGCACTGATTACTCCACGTGGAGTGAATATATATCTGTCATTTGTGATTTCTGCGAATTCCATTGGCTGAAGTGATGTGTTCATTGATGCCTACCACACGACCGGGAGGCCCGTCAGTTCCCCTCTCACTCTTACAAGAATAATCAGTACGTCATCTGAGAGGTTTCTGTTAAAGATAAATCCATGGAAAGCGTTCCAGCAGCGCTATAATACGCGAAACATGTCCTCAATATAGGTACGTAAATGAAGCTGATGTGTAATAAATACGACTCATCTATAATTTAATAAATACACTTAATTCATATTGCAGAATTTGCAGATTCTCTGATTAGAGAAAACTGAATTGTCCCAACCCTGAAATGAGCCTGGAATCTCTTCTCCTGATTCTGATAATTTCGGATCATAATAACCCTGACAAGAAAGTAAACATGGTGATAAAACACTTATGACAGTTGACAATAATTTGAGTTATGATTATGAAGACTGTGGTCATTTTAGTTGCCAGCAATATTGTTATATTTCGAATAATACTGTTTAAGAATTATGGTGACAATATTGGTCAAAGATAATGATTTGATGTCTTTGAGTATAGTGGCGATGATGGTTTGGATCATGAATGGTAACGCAATTACAAGTTGATCAGTATGTACTACCTGCGCACCATAAGAAGGTAAGTGGGGCCTGAAGAGTGACAGTGGTTTGAACTGTTTACCTGCTCTGGTAGTGGATCTGTTTACTACTATGAGAGTGCATATAAGTAACCCATGCTGCCAGATCTAATGCTCAGTAACTGCAGTGATAGGCATTATGCATGGGTGAGTTATGTGTCAACACTGTGTATTTTACATGAACTTAGCATCCTTATCCTATCCGGCAGGTGAGCATAAACATCATACCGGCAGCAAAAGTGATTACGTTACACATTCCTCGGCCATGGTTTCTGTGTTGGGTGGACTAGTAACTTACTGTTATAATTACAATACAATGATGGTGATGATAATTGTTGATGACTAGAAGATAAGTGCACATGATTCTGGATGATCGTATGATGCTGAATATGGTAATGAATAGTGATGTGATGATAATAATAGTTTTTATAAGTGTATAAACAGATGTTACTTCACACGGCACCATAGGCAGTACCAGTGTTATGTGAAATAGAATGCTGATTGGAAAGGAAACTTTCCTGGCCTATTGTCCCCCAACTTTTGTCAGTTTATCAGAACACAGAAAACCCTGTCAGAGAGGACAGTCCTGGAGGAATTTGATCCGTTCACTAGTCCATGCCTTAATGACCTTGGCTACCCGTATCTTTGTTGATATCAAAGGATTTATGGTGAGGTTGGTAATGCAATGATAGAAACAATTAAGGTGAACATAATGACTGGATTAATGTGGCTATAATAAATAATAATAATAATAATAATAATAATAATAATAATAATAATAATAATAATAATAATAATAATAATAATAATAATAATAATAATAATAATAATAATAATAATAATAATAATAATAATAATAATAATATATTTTATGTATAATATATAATAATTTATTATTGTTATTATCATTATTATTAAAATGGTCACAAGGATAATATAACGCTCTGTAAAACCAAGAGACAGACAACATACCCGATCTGATTTCTTCTTGTTTCCGGGCGCCTGCGCCCTGGCGAGGTCGGACTCCGAGGCCAGCCTGTTGAACTTCTGCATGCGCTCTCTCACGCTAATCTTCTGATCCCCGCTTTCTGCTGCACCCTCGCTTTCCTGGACAACCGCAAACATAAACAAACAAACACGAGATTAAAATTAGAATGTAGTCAGTCAGCTGACAGCAGCTTGTCTCTACCGCAAACAAATCCATCCAACAACATAATTAACTACCAGCACAAAAATTCAATGGCATCACTAGCCAACAATGCACTGGACGAATCTTAAATATTCGAAGAACGTACAGAGAGAACAGCATTCGCTTCCAACAGTACGAGTTTTGTAAAGCAATAAAACCTGAGAGGAAACATGGCAGTATTTTCCAAAACTAGCCTGCTGCTAATTGCATCCACATCTTTCTGCAAAGGTGACAGATGTCTGGGGAATTTTTGCAGAGGTTGGTTGTCTTCAAGTATTACACATCTTTCGTTGGCTACAACGTGAGAACCTGCCGGTGTTTGCTTGCGCATGCGCTTACATGAACCTTGGGACTTAAAAGATATTCTCGCGTCTCACAAGAGAAAGTTCCTCCAAAAAAGTTTTGTGCCGACGATCACTTTCGAGATATTTATTCGTTGGTTTTGTCCTCGTAGCCATAAATAGAACTTCAAAGTACCATCACACAACAATTGTTTTTGGCCATTGCGGCTAATTTTATCCCTTCTGCCTATAATGAATTGATCCATGGTAACATATGAGGCTTATATGGTAACGTATGAGGCTCGGGCTTGATTCCCACCAACCGCACACTACTTGCGGATAGCCAAGTGCTGGGGTGATTTCTCATCTACCACATTCTTTTTTCATTTTTCTAGTATTTCACGACAGGTGGCGGATGCTTGCTCAAAAGCAAATAGTCGTCGTGGATGCTACACGTGAGAGATTTTCGCACGTCTCTCTGGCCTGCATTTCCTGTGGCCTGTAGCCTATTGTAGCTCCTTCATTGTGCCTCTTTCACACGTTATTTTTCTCTTTTGTCAAATATGTAATATACGGTTACACGAGTACTTGCAAGAAAAATTCGCCAACAGGATTTCAGTGCAAATACGCGATTTATGATTCCTTTAATCCAAACGAATATTTCTACTACTTCTGCGTTCTTCCCCACCCCACAAAAAATGTGATACATTAGGTTAACGTAGCTTCCTCTACTGAAATTATTCTTTAAAAAGACATTCTTCTATACTAAACGAGACAAGCGTTTCTGAAGACGGTCCCATTGCACATTTGGACAAGAGGAAGTCAAGTCAGTTAAATCTTTATATATATAAACAGGTGCCATATCCCGACTTTGAAATTCCCTAATCTATGCACACAGCGACAAAACAAAAGAACGGTGAATTAACAATCCAAAAGACTGTAAAATGGTCAATGTTCCCACAGCAAAATTACTTCTCCACTTTTTTTAAACCATCTTACTCTGTCTAATACCTACATAGTAAATATGGAAGGTATTGCATTACATTAAAAAAGTTGTTACCGATATTTCACACGAACCGTCTGCGTACAGCATAAATCCAAGTATGCGACATGAAGATTTTCCACTTTACTCAGACTACGCTTTACATGAAACATTAAAAAAAAATGAAAAAAAAAGTTACTTTCGCCAAAATACTTCAACGATCTTTATTAAAATGTAACATGTTTGTGATATTTTTATGACAAATTAAATGTACTTCTTGAATTTTCAGGGAATGCCTAAAAAGTCCTATTCACTCTGGATGACTTTTGGGTAACTGTTAAACCGTAAGAGTTAGACAAAATCTCACAATACAAAAAATGTAGAAATTTTAAAACATGCTGTTTTACAAGAACGAAATTTCAAAATGTTCACAGACGACCAAGCTCTGAAAAACCTTTGACTATCACTTAAAACCTGCTTATTGCCATATTCCCTTGCACCTACAAGAAAATTACCAATACGATAAGAAGCATCTCGATTGGTATGAAGCACACTGAGGAATAAAGAGCTGTACAAGAGTAAGGAATGTGATCGCAGCACATCACATTTTTTCTTCACCTCTTATGATTTACTATTTATATACACAAATATACAAAATCGGAGAAATCAGCATTTTATTTGTCAAGAAACTCGAGGGATTTTAAACAAAATCGTTACATCCGTATTAGGGAATACAAAAATAACAAAATTTCGACGTGTTCTAGAGCGAGGAATGTTCTTGAAAATTTGTGGGAATACACAGCTGCGCATTCCGAACCATCTTACCTGTTTTTGAATTCCTTGCAGAACACAAACACACGCACGACCGCACGCGCGCAGACACACGCGCGCGCACACACACACACACACACACACACACACACACACCAACCAGGTGAGTCACCTACCCCTATTTATTTTTTTAATTTATGCAACGTGCTAAGAGACATAGTATGTGACTAACGCCCTTCTTGAATGCCCCCTAATATATGATCTGCAGAGCAGTTTTTAGAGAAAGGGTGGATAACTCACTGCATAAGTGTTGTATGGGACAGAAAACAAACTATATCGCAAAAACATTATACCCAGACACACAGAGCTCCAGTAAGAATTTTAACGAGATAGTAAACTTGTATTCATTAAAGTACATTCACACTCACACATATAAACACCCATACCAACCTTTAAACAGGTCCCTGAAGAAAGTCATCACATGCATCAGTTGAAATAACATTGGAATACAAAATAGTAGATCTACACAATGAGACCAATTGGATTTAAACCTTCAGCCAACAATTGTTTTCGTTGTACAACCATGTCAAAAAGTGCTAAGAATTAGGTAGATTGTTTTCGCTTCTGTCATAAATTACTGCAGGTTTTAGCTCATACACTAATTGTAATGGCGGGTGCAGATATTTTATTTGCGTTAAAACTACCACAATAAGCTCAAAACATGGTATGAAGCACTAAAAAGCGTGTAAAGATCCGAGGTGGGTTCTGAGTTCTGCGTTTACTTATTCGTATAGAAGCGCCTGCTCGTAAGGTAGCGTTGGCTAAATGGTATTATACAGGTTACTTTACCATTCTGCTACTGTAAGTTGGACTCAGTTACTTCGTTTTCAGCTCAGAAATTTTATGACATTTTATTTTACCTCTTGTGGTCTAATTTGATATTATGATACAAATAGCATTTTATAACATTATACATCCTTATAAAATACAATAATCGCCATGTTTTTCACTGACATATAGATATAAATTTATAATTCGTAGTAAATACTTTATCATGGTCGGTATTATGCTTGACCCATTCAACCAAATTTCAAACACTTCACAAATGCAAAGTGGCTTTAGCTATTTGCACCTGTCTCAATGTTTGGCAGGAATGAACGCTCCACTATCTAGGTATTCAGTATTTGAAACCTTTCAAATACTGTCGGGGGTCGTCATTTTGAACATTTACTGAGTTGGTGAAATTCACAGTCTTTGACAATTTATTTTTCTGTTTAACCGATAACTTACGTTCACAAGTCTTTTATCAGTAGCAGAAGTGAAACAAAAGATTTAAGCATAAAACAAAAACTATTAGATTCAATGTCGTTATAGTGCACGAGATTTAACTTGGCCCCTGGTTTTTAGAAAGAGAAAGAAATACATACTCAAGATCTCTTTCTAAACCGCCGCACTTTTACGGCCAGCCAGCCAGACAGACAGACACCAGTGGCGGATGATGCTTATTCTTCCTCTTCCAAATTTAAGCTATGCGATCTATTTCATAAATTTTGAGACCGTCTTTTTTCAGCTTTATTTAGTAGTACAGCTTTAGTGGAATGCGGATCAAATTCAATATTATTGTCATGGAGCCGTGATTGCATTACTGATTTAAGTGATGATATCGGAGCATTGTTGATTTGAGTAAAATGATAAGATGTTTGTCTATTACTATAGCACTATTGGAGGGATTGTTGGGTAACAACTGATTAATAAACTAATTTTTAAATGTTTCACTATCCATTTCTTCATGATAGGCTTTGCTTGATTTTGATTTAAAGCTCGGAAGAGCGTTAGAATAAACCCCGTCGAACTCCCCGTGCTAGACTTTGCCTATTGGGATGCGTAGAGGAAATTCAAAATTGTTCTTTTCACTTTTCCACACTTTGTTTTTGTATAATTTATATTGATCTACGTTTCATCTAAGTAAATAATAGGGGTACCGGAAACTCTTATCTCCTTCATTTTTCTTAGAAACGCGAATCATTTAGCACAACGTCTGGGCTTTCTGTCAAAAATTTTCTTTTACAAATCTAAATTTCATTATGCTCGACACAGATATAGTTGCCTTTTCTGCATTTTAGGGCCTCGCATTCGTCTGTAAAATATTATAGACATTGATCACAATTTCCCAGCCATCTGATCTTATAGCTTTTCCCTTTCTTCCCACGCCTCCTATACCTAACACAGACACTAGCACTATTCCCAACATTATGTAAGAATCACAAAATTCTCAAATTCTAAAAACGTTTTTCACGTTTCCAACACGTTAACAACCGATTACTTCACTTGCAACACCACTGACGCCTGCTTGTGCTTACCCTCATACCACAGCAGGTAATTAGGGGACAATAGGGTTTCAAAAGCAACTGACCATTTGAAGGAAAGAAACCCAATGCCCTGCTAGACAAGGATAGTGCAAAAAGTGCAAAGTTAAATGTCGTGCATTATAACAGGCTCCTCTAACATGGTTTACAACAAATACGATAGAGATTATAAATGGTGACAAAGCTAAGAATGATCCTTAATTATCAGATTGTCATTCTTGTGTCTTTGGCTCACAAGAGAACCAATAAATAAATTAGCAACTAAAATACAGACAATAAAGATTAGGAGAAAGGGAAAAAGAAAACAAAACTTCATTCCGTCGTTTCGAACTTAGACCTTGTATTACATACTCCAGTCATCTCAGCCAGGTGCCACGTACTGTAGCTCGTTGGGAAAACATTCGTTTATGACCTTGCTAGTATTATATGCATCAAAAAGCCTTGTTTATTTAAGTTTTTTTTCGCAGCTTATTGGTCCTCATTCAAAGTATTAATGTTGGGTGTGTATAGTTAAGTCCCGCTGCCCGAACGGTTACCATGGATTTATCTTTGTTAATAGAAAACTATCTCAGATAACGCGCCGATTACTCTTGTACGAGTGAGGGGTGATCTGCCGCGCGACCCGGCCATGTGCTAAGCACCAATGAACACATCATTTCAGCCAATGGAATTCGCAGGAATCACACATGACAGATATATGTTCACTCCACGTGGGGTAATCGGTGCTTTATCTGAGAGGTATATATTACCATAGAAAAGTCCATGGTAACGTTCGAACAGCGCGACATTACCGAATAGAAGGACAGGGCTGCAATAACGGCTTTTGTGCTAAAAGGGTATTTTCACATTAGACTATAAACTACGGGTTGCATAGCTAAGAATAAATAGGGGCAGCTGACTCACCTGGTATATATAATCAATTCTACTCGCAATAGGCAAAAAGAAATAAAACAATTTAACTACACAAACGAATATCTCGTTGAAAGATACAATTTATCAGATTAACACTTTTTTATCATAAACCATTATCAAGATATTGCTTATTATGCCAAATGTTTCCAAGTTCAAAAGGGTCTACACAGCTTAGAGCATTTTACGCCATACGCAATACAGTTGTATATCCGCTACAGTAAGTTGATGTCATTACTTATTAACACGCAGTTATTTTAGTGCTGTGGGAAAGCGTAGGCTACTTCTGTAGATAAGACCGCAGATTTGCGAATCGGATGCAGCAAACACTCTTCCTTCTATCAATAATATTTAATCCAACATTAATTAATATATTATATAATATTTATTTTATATAGTGTCTACTTGTTTTCTATATAAGTATTTCATATTATATAAAATTAATAATAGAATGGTTATTATAATGCTTCCTTAAGCGTTTATTCAACCTGGCTGCAACGTGATGTTGCACACGAAAACACACAATGCGCAAACGCATCACAATTGAACAGTGGATCCTACCGAGGTGGAATGCGCATCAAGCATAAGGAAGTCTCAACAGCACTAGAATGTAGCAGGTTTTTCTCTCCTCAGCTGCAGATGTGGGTGCAATTATTCAGGGAAGGGATTGAACGCCGTCGTCCTGGAGAGAGAATACCTTTCCAATCTGCTTCCGAAATAAAATTCCGTGCATCCGCTTGAACAGAAGTGTGATGTATAAACGACGTAAAACTTCTTGCACAAACGGTAGCTAAAAATGAGCAACTGGCACAGAGGATCACAGTTTGTTTCACCTCGCATTTGGTGAGCACAAGACTAGCCGCGACAGGAATAACATGATATTTTCAAACGAGATGGCATTTTCTTACAAATAATTTCATCACGATCGTGTTGGGATTGGACATTAAAGGGACGGTCTCTGTGCGTTATGGAAGGGTGAAGTTATCCTGAATACTGCAGAATATTTTGTTTCTTACGGTGAGAATGAGATATCCTGAAGGAATTGTTGAATTCGCAGATCGTGTCCATACAATCTCAAAAGTTTCCAATTACCTCTCACTTCTCATCAAGGCAGGACAACAGAGTGATAACACTGGTCTCCCTGTTCATTACATTTGAACCCCACTAAAGATGAGTGGCCTGAGATAAAAAGGGAGACGCCTTCGAATTTCCCTGCAGATATCCCAACGATGAACCTTCTCATTCACATGGATACATCTTTTCATTATAGGACGATGAATGGAATGGGTGAAATGATACTCAAATGGGCCCAGAGTCCATGGAGCTTAGAGTTACCTGACACTCGTCTTTTAGGATAAGGGCAACCCCCGGAAAAACCTTATCCAGGTAACTCACCCGGACCGAGATTCGAGCTCGGGACCTCTTGAACGTGAGGCAGACATGCTACCATCTACGCTACCGAGGTGGGCATATGGATACATCGAAAATAGAAGGCAGTTATACGCGCTCAAGGTTCATATACACGAAATTATTTTTTATTACTTTTGTGTCTTAAATTTAGGAAATAACGGTCTGTTTCCATTTATTCTTATTTATATATACGCATATTGTCACCTGCCCCTATTTATTTTGGAATGTATGCAACATGCTAAGTGACGTATATGACATGCCTTTCTTGAATGTCTTCTAATGGATGATCTACAGAATAGTTTATGGAGAAGGGGTAGACAGCTCAGTGCATAAGTGTTGTATGGAACAGAAAGCAATCATTATTTATGTCGATTCCAAAAACATACCCAGACACATAGAGCTGTAGTAGTAATTTTAGACGAGTTTACAAACTCTTATTCATTATCGTGCATTCGCACACACCTTCAAACACTCCCCTGAAGGAGCAACCTGCATCAGTTGACAATCACACTGGAACACAAAATGGCAGATCTACACAGTGGGACCAACTGGATTTAAATCTTCAGCCAACGCGTGTTTTCGTTGAACACGCATGTCAAAAAATGCTAAAAATTAGGTAGATTGTTTTGACTTCTGTCCCAAATTACGGCAGTTTTTAGTTCATATAGTAATTATAATGGCGGATGCAGTTTTCTTATGTGTGTTAAAACTATCAAAACGAACTCAAAACACTGTATGACGCTGTAAAAACCGTGTAAAGATCCCAGATGGAGCCTGAGGTCTGCGGCTACTTATTCGTATAGGAATCTCTGCTTGCAAGTTGGAGTGGTATCATACAATCTCACCACTCTGCCACTTCAAGTTGGGTTCAAATCCTTCGTGTTCAACTCAAAAATTTAAAACCCTTTGTTCTACCTCTTGCGACCTATAATTTGATATGATACAAATAACATTTTATAACATTATAGATGCTTACAAAATAAAATAATCGCCAAGTAGTTATAAATTTATAGTTCGTAGTAGATATTTTATTTATGTCGGTGTTGTGCTTGAGCCATTCAACCAAATTTGAGAGATTTGACAAATTAAAATGAAACATAAGTCTTACGCACGAAACAAAAACTATTACATTAATGTCCTCGACATGTTCCTAAAAAGATTAAAGCCAACATGGTTTACACACCAGATACGGTGAAGATAATAAGGCTCACAAAGTCAAACATGATCCCTAATTGAAAATAAACATCAAGATAGCCCGTAGTTTCCTTTTGAAGGGCAAGAGCCTCTCCTAACTGCCGGTAGAGTGAGCTTGGCGCAACTTATATGGTGAGCTACTCCCAGTAGATCCCTAATTATCGGATTGTAATTGTTGTCTTTGGTTCACAAGAGAACCAATAAATACATTAGTAATTAAAATAGTAGATAGTATTATATCTATTATAATCTATTATTATATTATTAGTATTATATTAATACTAGATAGATAATAAGGGGAAAAAACGTGAGATCGATTCGAACATAGTCTTTGCATCATATTCCACCAGCTAACCCTCTGGACCAGTTACCACGTATTCCACCTCGCTCTTTCGGAAAGCATTCGTTGTCACCTTGCTTGTATTATATGCGTGAAAAGACGTTTATTTATGCGTTTCGCAGCCTTTTGGTCCTCATTCAAGGCGTAAGTATTAATGTTTTGTGCATATAGTACCGAGTTGAAGGGCAGAGCTTTTGTGCCTAAAGGTTCACATTAGACTATAAACTACGGGTTGTATAGATAAGGATAAATAGGGGCAGCTGACCTGGTATACATACAGAATATGTTACTGTATATATACAGTATACCACAGCAAAGAAAGTATCCGGAGAGTGAGACGCAGGGGGGTTGAAGAAGGTTCCTACATCCTCCATCGACAGGTTTATGACATCCCATGTCAATTCAACTAAGACCATTCAAAAACATTCTGACGGCTTCTACTTTTGTGAATAAATCGTCTCGGTTTAGTGTAGAGAGTGAATAGGGCTCATGTTTTTTTAACAGTTCTGCTCCTTGTGTAGCATAGGTTTGCGTTGGTGGACAGTGGTAATTTTATGTTTTACACATGCAGTACTAAAATTAACATAAAAATAGCAAATAATGCTGTATTTGAACACAGAAGCTTATGACAGAAAGCAGTACTTCCTTAACCTCTGTCACCGTAACATGTTACCAAGGTGTAGACCATTCTATGGTTTCTGTATGAGCGTTGTGAACACAGCTGTTACGAAGGTGCTCGAGGTTCTGCGATCGGTACATAGAATCTGGAGAGTTTTTTTTTTTTTTTTTTTTGGCGGGGGAGGGGAGAGATTTAGGAATGAACCCATGGGGAAAATATAAATATATAATAAATGTGCTTCTACAAATGTCTTTCTCGTGAATGTTTTAGATTTTTGACAGCAACAAAAAAGTATTTTCAAAATATTATCTATGCGCCTATGTGTGAATATTTTTGTGAACACCATTACTCTAAATAACAAATAGCTACAACTTTGAGGTCTATCCGGGAGTCAAAATTCCCTTCTATAAACCAGGTAGCCACTGAAGCAACTCCATTGGGATTACCATTAGGGAAATATTTTGAAACTATAATGCCCCTCATTTTGGGTGGAAACGGATGCGCCAGTTAGGCGTGTCAATCCATCCAGGAAGATTACCAGTAACCTCGGTCGGACCGCCACTGATCTAGCACACCATTCTACTAGCCATACGGCCACACTTACTCAATATTCATGAGTGTCAGGAATCACTGTGCCGCCGAGACCAACCCAATCCGAAAAGCTCCTCTTCAAGAGGGGCTCGAATGATCGGACCGGCGCACTTTTATATGCTTTTGAAAATACTTGTTACAGGAATTATGATGATGACATGCTGCACGTTAACTATCTTGAAGCCCCAGGTTGGGAAACCATTTTGTAGCAGGAATTTTCGTACTACGTGGGGTAATGTCGTTGTCCCACGTTGATGCGAGGGTCGTGGTATGTCTGCTGCCCCCTTGGATGGTGACCATGAAGCCATGAGTTGCCACTTCTCGATCTGAGCCCTCGGTTCAGATCTGGCACTTAGATCTATTGATGTATGTATATAAAAAAAAATCTCTTGCCCGGCTTCAGTCATTACACGAGAACCCTTTTATAAGGCGTGGTCGAGAGCGAAAGAATCATTTTTTTAAAATAAACTCAGAAATAACTAAATTTTGTTTAATTTATAAACATCCAAACTTGTAATTTAATTTAATATTTTAGTCCGTTCACTTCGATATTCTACAATCCAAAACAGTCTGTTCTCTTCGACGTTACGCAATAGAAAGACGCCTTCTTTCCTAGCTATTCTCCCAAAATTATTGATTTTCCCTTCTCTCGTTGCCATCACTACCAATCAAGCTTAATTTTCACTGGTCAACGTTACACATTACATAATCTCATTTTTAAAACTACCAATGATAAATCATCATATTATATCACTTACATGTTGCATCATCTCATGACCTACTGAATTTTAACGTATTTCCTTTCTTATTCATTTTAACCTGTCCAAGTCGATTCTTAAATCATTAAACATATTAACAATTTTACAACTATTGGGGTCTAAATGAAAACAATTGTTACATACTTGATAAGGTGCAAACTTCCAACTCTATTTAGTTAAGATTATAAGAAGGCAACTCTAAGGCTGTCTGATATATAAATACATTCACTGAAATTGCTACACGAAAACTGCACTTAAGTGTATTTTACCATATTAGAATTTCAACATCTAAAAACAAATTATAAATAAATTCATTCATTAAATAACTATTTATGAAAGCCAAGATGTTTAGATCTTATGTTGCTTAAGTAAATATGAACCAACTAAGATGTCTTATTACACAGAAAATGAAGCTAGTTACAGTGGAATAATAAATATTATATAAATAAAGATAATCCTCTTTCACCTTTTCTTGCTGATCTTTTTACGAGTTTTTTCGAAATTCAAGTCACTAAAGCTTTTCCTTTGATTTTTAAAACATGGTATAGATATGTTGATGATATTTTTGCTATTGTTCCTGAAAAACAAATTAAGGATGCTTTAAAATTACTAAATTTACAAGATACAATTTACAAGATTTACAATTTCACATTAGAAACTGAAATTAATGGATTTCTTCCTTTTCTAGATTTGAAAATAATAAGAAATAAAAACAAATTAGATTTTGGCATTTATAGGAAATCTACTCAATGATAATTACATAAAAAATAAAAGTTTTAACCCTTTTCCACATAAATTTGCTGTTTTTAATAGTTTGATTTACAGATTAATAAATATAACACTGAATAAAGAAGAATTTTATAAAGATTATAAACATATTATTAATACTGCTTTAATTAATTGTTTTAATAAAGATTTTATACAAAAGACGATTGAAAAATTCATATATCAAAAAAGTATTAATGATGTTTCTACTCTTAAAAAAAAATAAAAGGTGATTATAAATTTAAAAAATTTACTTACCATCCTTGGGTTAACAAACATTTTCAACAATTTTTTTTAAAGAAGTTGGCATAACTTTAGTTCCTCAAAATAAATATAGTATTAAAAATTCATTACAATTTTCTAAAACAGATAAAATTCCTAATAATAAAAAATTTGGTATTTATCAGTTTAATTGTTCAGATTGTGATCAAGTTTATATTGGAAAGACGAAACGTAGTTTAGAAACCAGAAAGAAAGGACATTTTCGTAACATTAAATATAAACAAATTGATAAATCGGTCATAGCAGATCATTTTTGGTCATTTAACCATGAAATAAATCCCGAAGTTAAATTATTAAAACAATTCAATGTTCCCATAGATTTAATAGTGTGGGAAAAATATTTATTATAAAAAATAAAAATCGCGTAATGAATTTTGACATACCAGCAATTTATTCTGTTTTTAGGTTTGTTTCGTCTTCACATGTTGGTAATACGTAAATACATGGTATCCTTGACAACTAAGAGGCCGCGCCATGGCTCAGTGGTTAGACCGCTTGGCTCTCACCAAGGCGGCCCGGGTTCGATCCCAGGCGACCGCAAAGTGAGATTTGTTGTGGACAAGACGCCGCTAGGGCGGGTTTTCTCCGGGACCTCCGGTTTCCCCCGCCATCTCATTCCACCGGTGCTCCATCTTCATCTCATGTACCATCAGTGTCTCCGCCTGCGGTGCCGTATGTACCGGGCGTTAAACACTACACATTGACAACGAAGTGTGTTGAATGAAGATGTGGTTAAATGTCTATGAAACCGATCTCGTATAAAGAAGATACAAGTATTAACATCAACTTCTTAAGATAAGTGGAAGTTAATTAGTAAATATTTTTATTTATAAAATAAGATGTCTTATTTTGCACAAATTGTATCAACACAGAGCAGAACTTTAATGGCCCCTAACCAATTCTAGTCAATCCCTAATAGTAACTAACGGCTAGAATGAATATTTTTAAGTTATTAATTTTTTTGGCGTCCTTGCCTTCTATTCCCTCACTCTCATCCCCTTCCTTCCATCTCCCTGTGCAATGTATGCACCGTTTGATGTTTTGAAAGACCAGTAATACGGAAACGTTTTCAGGCATTGCAATGCTGTCACCGATCGCATTGTTGTGTTGGAGCAGCCGCAAAGCCAGAGCTGTGCGCGTGGGCAGGAAAGAAAGAGAAACAGAATGGCGCGCAGATCTGGACGCTTGCCGAGAGAGAAAGAGAGAAGTCTGGAATTTTCCGTTTTTCTGATACCGTCGCGATTGTTATCGAATGGTCTACTTCATTCTAGAACAATGACTGGGAGGTATAAATCGCGGCAGTGTGAGAAGCAGTCAGTTGAGTAGTTATGTTGCAATTGGGTGAGCTGTGTGATGGTTATTGCAACTGTGGACATATTAACTGTGCCGCAGAGATTTCTTTCATTGGTTTACGTGCAGTGGAGCACCGAGTCAACCATGAAGACTGCTGTTTTTTCATGCCACGTCTTTTTGATGCATGCAAGGGCTGTACAAAGCTTATGTTTACTGCAATAAAAAGTGTTTTAAATTTCTGCAAACAAGACTTTTGATTCTACCAACCCACGAAGTCACAATACCGATTAATTCAAAATGAGTTCATGATAGTTTTTGAAAAAAAAAAAAAAACATTACTATTATTATTATCGTTGCAGTTGTGATTATAGAGACACACAAAGTTTTGTTCTGAGTCTGCTATGGTGATGTCACCACCACATGGCAGTTACAGCAAACAGTATGCTGGACAGTGATACGGAGAAAGCGTGTTATGTGTATACTCTTTAATATAAAAATCATTCCAGTACCATATTCCAGCAGCATTTTCAAACCAAGCTGGAAGAAGACTCTCCTTTCGAAAACTCTCTTTGCAGACGGTATGCTCAGTCTGTGGATACAGATTGCTGGTGTAAGAGGGAAAAGAGTGGGCGTTATGTAGAACTGAACAGGATCAGGAACACTTTTCTCCATAATCTTAACAGAGGCAGCAGGGAATTGAAAGTACCTCAAACCCAGTGGCTGCTCGAGCCGAAAAATAACAGCGAGGAAAGACGTCCATGCAACTCACCTAGTTTCGAAAAATGATGTTCATGCGCCCATGTTTCTTCATGGTATAAACAGAATTTCTACTTCCTTTCACTTTTTGCTCACTTTTTAGATCGGGTATTGGTCGCCCTAATATTTTATACCAACCCTTTCTTCTAATGCATGCCTTGAAAATGGAGTTTTCAGAAGTTCATTAACCGTATTCATTATATATTGGTTAAAGTTTTCGTTACTCATATATTGAATAAAATAAATTTATACATGTTTCACACTCACACACAAAATAAACTGATATCAGCCACTAAATAACGTTACACAAAGAAATACTAGGATGCAATAAGAGCATGCGAACCACATGCACTTGTTATGGAGGATTCTTGTTATGGTCGCGTTATGGAGTACCGTGCCAACATGACAGGTGTATCACAAACAATCTGCACTCCGATTTGATAACCATTAGGTATTGGATCTTTTACGTAAGTAGGACGGAATTAGTTTCTAGAACTAAAATATAAAGACTGTTAAATGATTTTCAATGCATATTCAAGATCTACAGCTGTAACAATGAGTGTTGGTGGCCCTGCTTCACCGCGCAACAACCAGATGCGGTACGCATTTGTGCGAAAATCTAGGGAACTTTGGACATTAGGGAGGCAAGAGGGGAAGGTTGTACGCATGCGTAATAACTGATTACCGAGCTTGCTGGCTCTCAGCACGTTGATGTCACGGATGCGTTTCATTAGTTACGCAGGTGTTTTCCATGCATCAAGAGTTCATTATTGGTCGTAATCGATTCCTTATACTTAGAATAGAGCATTGTTATTTGCATGGTCTTTTAAAATGTCTACAATGTCATAAAACAAGAGAGCGTGCTGCAGCACTGCAGCACGTAAGGACGAGCCGACCATGCTCAAACCACATTATGACGTGCATTAATGAGATAAGGCCATGTCGCTCACAGCTGCGTCAGGCTTTAACATGTAATGACAAAGTCTTAAGCAGGAGTGCTCAACCCTAGAAATGTGATCGCTTCCCCGACATGTCACCCCCACCCCAGTGACAGGCAATGAGAGACAGTAGTCAGAGAACGATGAATAAGTACACCTTACATATCCTGCACATGCAGTACCGTCACTGGAACTCGGTAACCACGCATAAGTGGGTCGTTCTATCCAGTCGACGGAAGGAAGCTATTTCGACTTCTCTTTTCTTGGTTGAATTGAGCACCGTTGGTGTTAACGTATGTATGCAGTTTTCCTTCTAAGTGCAAGAACATTCTGAAGTTATGGTGGTTTTCATAACATGGGTTTCAGCAACGAAGCAAAGTTCCATATGAGTGAAAAGGTTAGTAAGCAAACACCATTGTTATGTAGTACATGTGCAAGAACCTTCAAGGTGAATGTGTTCTAAGCAGTTTCAAAGAGGAAGGTGTACGGCCCGTTTTTCTTCAGTGAACAATGTCCTAGCTGATTTACCTGAACTTGCTTAGAAAATGGCCATTATCTCACTTGAGTCAAGACGTGCACGATAACGTGCTGCAACAGGATGGTGCACCACCTCATTTCCACAGGGAGGTTAGACGTTTTTTAAACCAAGAACCGCCACAACGTTCACCAGATTTAACAACGTGCGACTTCTACGTGTGCTGATACATTAAAGAAAATGTATTCGTTTCTCCTCCACCAACAGCGAAATTATGAGTACACAATAAAACATCTATCTTCCTATGTTAACTGCGCCGTCTACTGCACCATCTGATTTTTATAACCCCGTCAATCACTTGGAATACCCTTGTGTATGTAAAAAGCACAGTGGCAGCTAAAGTTGTGTTTATTCCTCATGCTTTCTTATGTCATCAGGGCTACTACACTGTTTCAAATGATAACTAGTACAAAACAGTAGACGAAAAATTCATATATTTTCTTACCTATTTCATTTAAAATACTGCACACAGAAACTTAACAATATAGTGCTTACTTTTCTTATCCAACACTTTTTTAAAAAATTGAATAAACAAGATATTTCAATTTTTTCTAAACTCATGCCCCATTGCACCAGTTTTGGACAGTACTACACATATACAACATGTTAATATTTCACTAAAAATATGTTACATTCATATAGCTTTCTATGCCTTATGTTGCTTATTGCTGATTTTTCAAAATATTCTTACGAAAGCTTACTTTTCAATCTCATTTTAGTTGAGAAAAAAATTTGCAGATATAACTGCATTACACATATTATATATACAAAGAGATCAGTGAACAAGTGAACAGCAATGGCTGTTAAATAAACTAAAAGTTGACAACTTGAAAAGAATGACTATTACGTGTTTCAAATGGGAAGGGTTCTGGAGTCCAACTAGTCACATGCCGTATCACACTCAGCGTTGCCAGCTTGTTACCCCACTCCTTTTATACTTCCCTCTCTCTCTCGCACACTCATACAACATGCAGGTCTGCTAGGCGCAGACGTAAGGGCAAACAAATTATATTTTACAAACTTTTACAATGATGCAGTTGCCAAAATCAAAATCATTTCGCAAATGCTATAATACTATAATTATAGTTTATGAATTGCCTGTTTTTCTAATCCAATGGAACTGCCAGTGGCTCATCCATATCGCTGTCAATGTCACTTCCGTTGAGACACAATTCGTCATTGTCACTGTCTCTTGCAAATTTATGATTATAGGTTCCAAAATCTCGTCTTCTTGAAGGTTTTCTGCATGCCTCACGCAGTTTTCCCAGTCCTGTTGTGTTATCTTGTCAATGTCTTCGTGAACAAGTCATTTAACGTTCCTCAGTTTAAAACTATTATTTCTGTTTGCAATCCCCCTTTTTATTTGAGCCCACACCAACTCAATTGTATTATACTGGCAGTGGTAAGGTGGGAGGCATATTACCTCCTGTCCCATTTCAATTGCAAGTTGATCCAGCTGATACACTTTTTCCGTGTTTTTAAACGGAAGTACTCTTTGCAATAACTCATTTTTAGTTTCTGTTTCAGAAATTTTTTGAAGATCGTGTACACCTTAAAAATAACACTTCGAGCCTGACTTCGAAATACCTGCCTTTTTGACTCGCCACTAAATTCACCGCAAGAAGCCATTGCACTATTTAACTCTTACTCTTGTGGCGGTCCTTGCCCGTTTGGTACCTCGTTGAGCCCTCCCGGTACTCAACACCTCATATGAGAAGATAGGTGATGGGTGAGGATTGCGAATGGGAGGTTTCCAACAGGTCGGGGATTTTCTCAAGGTAGATCTGCATGAATTATCTCTTTTTGGGTTTCAGGAGGTGGGTGCGTCCGGACAGGGTATGGGTATTATAATTTAGAAGACACCACGACCGTTGGATGTGAAGTTTATTTATATAAGTAGTCCTCTCCACTCGTCACCGTTATCTTGATGTTATGTATGTACCTGTGTACACCTGGTTTGTGAAATTCGATGGCATTGCTTCGTGCATTCGCGAACACGGACTTTGATGTATTTTCAGTACTTGTGGACCCATTCACTCGCCGACACAGAGTGTTCGCACACACGGACTTTGGTGAATTTTCATTACTAGTCGCTCCCTTACCTCCCCGAAAAGTAGTGTTTTTCCTAGCGACGATCAAACGTCGTCCTTGTTCAAGTTTCCCCTTCCTTTCGCCAAACTTTGGACACTTTAGAGGTCATGTGACCTGTTACTTGTTTCTGATAGGTCGTATTTCACCCCTACTCTTAAATCTAAAAGCAATTTCTCGTGTCTGAAACATGTATTCTATGCGATTTTCACTTTCCCACAGTCAAGCTAATTAATTCATAAACACGTCTAAAAATGTGTAACTTAAATCCCGGTGTCCATTCCATCATCACGTAGCATGTACGGTCAAAACATGGACTGGCGCCGAGGGTCTAGCCTGAACAATGTCGGCAGGAGGCTCAAAGGAAGTACCTGTGAAGGAAGGTGTTCATTCACCTCGCAGTTTGGGTTCTCGTGTTTTCGATAATATATATCGGGATTGTTATGACAATGTTATCCCTAACAGGGGCGGTATCATATGCCCTTCTGATAATTTAGAACAGGGCTTTTATATTAAAAGTCACTTTCGAAATTATCAGAATATCCCATCATTGTATGAGCTGGTTGGTGTATGTATATTATGATATGCGTCGTCAGTAGTGACGAGTGGAGGTAGTTACATATTAACTTATACAATACGTTACATCTAGTATATAAACACAATATTTCTTAAAGCTATAACCAGATATCTCATAAATATATAACCTATGAATATTATTTAATCACATTCCTCATTCATATTTTTTTTATACAACTGTCGTAGTCTCCTCTAGCGGACGTTTAATCATTTCACTCACTCACTCACTTACTACACTCATAAAACTGCAGTGTTCTGGTTTTCCAGTTCTCTTAATGTCTTTTCTGACCCTAGATATACATTCTTTCTACTCTCTATTTTTTTTACATTGTATTTATCACTTCACACTAGCATTCAGGTATCTATATTTACATGTCATTCTTATCATTTTAGTATTCATTCCTATATTGATGACCCCTTCAATTACACTACTACCTTCATTAACATTCCTAGAATTCCACCCACTTTGTTCATAACCCTTTTCTGATGGCGGATTAAGTAAAAACAATGGTGTCCACGACAAATGGTTTCACACACCTTGTTTCAACCTTGTTTGCATCCAGATGTAGGTGTACATATATCTCTTTTATTGCTATCACAACCTAAAGCTAACACATATATTTACATACACTTCACATTTCTTTTTCTTTTATTCCCATAACACAGTTACCTTCGTTCAATGTACATGGTATTTTCTGTTTTCGGACATAATTGTAACCCTATGACGTAAGGCAATCAATGAAAGAAAGAAAAAATGAAATAAACAACCCGTGAGGAAATCCTCTTTACTTCCTTGTTATTTAATGTCAAATTACAATGAGGGGACTTGGGGTGTCTTGCGAATATCATGTTATCGCGTCTGCCCAAATGGTTCTCCTGTTCGAACTCTACCGGTCTCACACCAACCCGTTCAATGCTTAGCGGAAGTGCTTATTTATTTAGGTGTATTCGCTTCCCTATATGGACGTAATGCACTGACGTGGTATTTGCCAATGGGTTTACCCGTTCTTATATCTTGTAGTATGTAGGTTCTATCTCCTATTTGACCAGTTATCTTGACGGGTCCCTTCCACAATAAATTTAATGTTTTGTAAACCTTTTTTGCTAATGAGGATTTATCGAAATTTCTTACTAGTACTTTGTCATTGATTTGTGGCTCCCATCTATGTAAATACCTTTTCTGTTTGGCACGCCTTTTGTCTGCTTTATTCTTTGTGCGCAAAAATGCCTTTCCTATCCTTTCAGCATCGCACTCAGGTATACTTGGTAAAGAGGCTGGTACTCCAATGATAACCGGTTCGTGTGGCCTACCTGTCATCAGCTGGACAGGTGAATAACCATGGTTTGTGTTGATTGAATGGTTCATGATCCATTCTATATAAGTTAGATACTCGGGCCAGGTCGTATGCTTCAAGTGGCATATTATTCTGAGATAGGCATGGGTTAGAACTCGGGTGGTAATTGCTGATATGGTAAATCTTTATATTTGCATCGTGTAGTTTGGTTACAAATTTTCGGCCGTGATGCACAGAAGCATTATCTACGAGAATTGCCTTCATTTTACCATACTTCTGAGCGTAATCTTTTACTATTTTGTCCGCGCAGGTCGCACTTGTTAACTTTTTCATGGGGTATAATCTTACAAATTTTGACATCACATCAACCAATACGAAGATATACTTTAAGCCTGCCCTTGCTGTCGGTAAAGGTCCGTGGGCGTCAACTGCTACTAGTTCCAAAGGGAATTGCCTTAATATTGACTGAGGAGGGCGGTCATATCGTTTATTAACCGGTTTCGCTCTTTGGCACAAATCACAAGTTGCGACAAACGCTCTTACTTTCCTACCTATCTTTGGGAGGTATAAGTGTTCGGCGATCCGTGTACACTATGATTGGTTTATTGTATATGTAATGTTTGAATTTCTGAATTGCAAAGAATATTGCACTAATTTCCTGTTCGGTCACGCAGGCAATGCGTTCCGTTCTGCTTAAGGATCTGGATGCCGTTGCAATTATGCGCATTTCGCCATCTTGGGATACTTGTGCTAGGATGCAGCCGTACGCTATCATTGAAGCATCGGTGTATATGAGAAATGGTAAGTTCATTCGCGGACGTGTGAGGAGAATGGAGTTGCTAAATAAATCTTTTAATCGTTGGAAGGCTGTCTCTTCCACGTCAGACCACCGCCATTTTGTATTCGCAACTAACAAAGCTCTAAGCGGTGCTGTCTCCTTGGCGTAATTTATAAGGAATCTACTTTGATAACCTAAAATACCTAGAAACTTTTTTACTTGTTTGACTTTTTCGGACGCGGTATATTTAGTACTGCTTCGATTCTCTCCTTGTCTGGTGATAAACTTTCTCCTGAAATTACGTAGCCTAAAAATTTCACTGATTTTTCAAAAAATTTACATTTTTCCCAATTTAGTGTCATGCCACAATTTTTTAATTTGTTAAACACGATTTCTAAATGGTCAAGGTGTTCGTCGGCGCTCAAGTCATGAATTAATATGTCGTCCACATATTGAGATATGTATCCTTCCGATTGTGTACCGAATATGGTGTGCATGGCTCTTAAGAAACCACTTCCAGATACGCTCAGTCCAAATGCACAACGACGAAATTGATACACTCTTCCCTGGTGAATGAATCCTAAATATTTCCTGAGTCTTGGCGCAATTTCAATTTGGAGGTAAGAATTAGTTAAATCAAGTGACGTGAACCATCGCTGCCTTCCAATACCAGCGAGGATTTCTTCGATATTTTCTGTGCGCATATGATCTGGGACTATGTACTCATTAATTAATCGTGCATCAACTGTCAATCTCACTGTCCCATCTTTTTTCTTTACGATACACAAAGGTTGTGCATATGGAGTGTCTGAAAACTCTATAATTCCTTGTTCCAACATCTCGTCAATTTTTTTTGACACCGCGTCTTTCACGGCCAAAGGGATCATTCTGCATTTGTGTCGGGTTATTGGCATTTCTGCTATTTCAAATGAATACTGATATGCGTTGCATAAGCCTGTACGGTGTGAGAAAATTTCTCTGTGTGTCAATATCAGCTGGTATAGGCGTTCCTTTTGTATTTCACTCAACTCGGTTAACCCTCTGATGCGAGCTTTTACCTGCCTGGAGAAGGGTTCTCTCTTGCTCTCTACGTTCACTATTGTCTCCCTTTCGGCACCTGCTGCTTCTTTCCCGTCATTGTACTCCAGCACGTCTTGTACATTCTGTGCCATTAACCTAATTATCTCGCCGCATTTTCCTATATTTACTAGCTCAACGAAAAATTCTTCGTTTGGAATTTCTTCCTCTTCAGGTAAAAACATGTCATCCTGTGCCACAGAGGTAAATGGTATTTGAGTTGTTACGCCTGCTATGGTGAATGTGGCCTGCGACTGCTCGTAATCAATCACAGAGTACAGTGCGTTTAATAGGTCACTTCCGATAATTATATCGGTAGCTAGGCCTTTTACCACGAAACATACAAAATCTACGCCATATCCGTTTATTTTTGCATTTATTAAAATCTGCTGCGAAATCCTTTGTTTAGTTTTGCCGATAGCACCCGTACACACTGCATTTTTGACTGGGAGGGACTGCAATTTTATGCCTAAATTAATTAGTTGATTGTACAAATTCTCGCTGCAGATCGTGACTGAAGATCCCGTATCTAAAATAACTTGGAAAACCCTGTCTGCAATTTCGGCAGTTATTCTTGGAGCGTCCATTATTTCTTGGTTTACTATAAATTCTGAGCAACCGATAGTTCTGTTTGAGTACAATTCAGAATTTTGTGTTTTCTCCCTGGAACAATTGTTTACATGTACGTCACTTTGTGTTGCTATATCATTATCATTAGTGTCCCCTATAGACTGAGAGCTCTGGGTGGCTTCAAATCGGGAAGGATGCGGAGACTCCATACGTCCCGGGTCTAGTTTTCCGGTGGCGTCAGGGTTCGAACCTGAGTCGTGTGTGCCTGAGAATGTACATAGTTCGTGTTGACTCTGTTGGATGGGGGTGTTGTTGGGCGTGGCACCTCTCTCTCACGTGTCATATCAGCGTTTGTATTTGTTGTATTCAAGGGACTTCTGGGTCGATGGGTTGGCCTAGCATATTCGTTACGGAAACTTCTACGAGGGTTTCCCCGGTTCGTTCCTCCTCGTCTGTTGAATGACATGTACTGAATAGGGTAGTTATATGGGGGCCGATTATGGGTGTAACTCGTTCTCTCATTCCTCTCTCGTCGGTCGTATGGCCTGGAGGTTCTCTGTCTATTGTACCAGTTCGCGTCAATATGCCTGTTTTGAGGTCCTTCTGCCCTCATCCCATCATTATTTTGCTTAGTGGGATGAGTACTTGTTCTGTGCCACGTGACTGGCTCTTCTATCTGCGGTTCATTACCCTGTAATGCTGCCAATAATTCAATAGCCTCGCTGAGGGTTTGGGGCCTGGCAACAACTAAATGGTGACGAATCATATTTGGGTAATGTCGACATATGGCACTAATAAAGTCATGTTCAGAAAGAGGAGGGTCAAGTAACTTGTTCAGCTGACCCAATCTTAAGAAGTAGTCAGTCATGGATTCGTTGTTAACGCGCTGATATCTCCCGTTATTGATCTGACTGCGAACGTTGTAATGAGCAACCGCATTCCAATATTTCTGTAGGAATGCAATTCTAAAATGTTCATACTGCGCCAAGTCTCCGATTGTTAAACGAAACCAGCTTAGAGCAGAACCAGTTAAGCTCCTCTGAATTATGATCATTTTGTAATTGTCGGGTATCCCTCTCAACGCGAAGTAAGACTCAATATCATTGATAAACTGTTTCGCGTTGTCGCGAGCGCTGTCAAACTTCGGCAGAGGAAGTTCATTGAGGAAATTCATGTGTATAGGGGGAGGTGGACGTGTCTCAGTACCTTGAAATTGGTAACTAGTGTTAGGAGATGACAATGGAACGCTTACACGATCGCTCACTCTTCCCTCGACACTTACACCACTACCTGAGGTTACGGGCACCGTTGAGGCATGGCACTGTAGATTACTGGCTACGTGCCTCATCGCTGCTCGTATCTCAGCTACAGCAATTTCCTTTGCCTTTTCTTGCAATTTATCGTACTGGGCGGCAACTACGTGTGTCATTTCTTCCCTTACTTTGTTAATTTCGCTAAGATTTAAGCTTTGATTTTCACCCATTACAGCTTTCACTTTCTCTAGTTCTGTACCAATTACTCGTTCCAATGCTTTATGTCTCTCTTCCATATTGACACATGTGGTTCTCGCCTCAGACCTTACTTGTTCTAAATTATTACTTAAAGCTACATCCATTGTCTCTCTGATGCTGCCAACTTCGTTTATACACTCAGATCTTATCTGGTTCATTTCTACCTGCGTGGATCCCAGTTCACTCCTAATGGCACTTACTTCTATTTGTAAGGTATCTCTGACGCGATTAACCTCACCCACTACGCTATTCAGTTGTTTCTCTGTAAGCTTAGCTTCCTGTTCCCTAAGTTGTTGACTTAACCTTAGCTCCATTTCAGTATTTTGCGCTGTTATTTTACTGTCTAATGTGCTAACTTTAGCTGTCATTTCATTAGCTTGTGCTGTGATTTTACTGTCTAAGGTATTCATTTTTTCTATCAGCTGAAGCATTAAGCTATTCATACTGCTTAGTCCTGGGTCGGCAAGGGGAGGAGATTGCTCTGCTATTCTAACTTCTGCTTCTGGGACTATTTCTACATTAGCTTCCGTATCCCCAAATACACTATTCTCTACCATACATCTATCATCTGCCATTTCGTTATTTTTACTTATTACTTTTCTATTCCTAAGTATTATTCATGTAAAATTTCTGCCTCGTTTCTTGAAGAAAGGAAAACTATTTTTTTTTTTTTTTTTACCGTATTCTGTTCCCTATTACTGGCAGCATCAGCTTATTCAATCATAAATGGTTTAGCACAAGATTACAAGATTTATAGTATACAACTGAAATTGGTTGCACTTACTCGTTGATGTCCGTATCCGTCGTTAGGGTAATCCTGGGTAGGGGAATAGCACTGGTTTGACACTTTCACTGGGGAGATATAGGTTGTTGTTTCCTGGGGCTGTTCTGCTGGTGATGGCCGCTGTGTTGTCTCCGTTGTCGACTTCCGCCGGTGTTCCAGAACTCGAACTCCGTTGCGTCTGTTGTTCTCCGTGGATGTTGTAGTTTCCCTGCCACGTCGGTCAGAACTCCAACACAAGCATACTGATTGGCACTTTATCGAAGAAATACACTTTAGTCGCCAAAAACTATGACACCGTATTCAGTACTACATGATCCAGGTTGCTCGCCAAATGGTCACTGGTACAGTCCGGACTTCCAAAACCACGTTGGGTGCCAAATTATGTGGCGGTCCTTGCCCGTTTGGTACCTCGTTGAGCCCTCCCGGTACTCAACACCTCATATGAGAAGATAGGTGATGGGTGAGGATTGCGAATGGGAGGTTTCCAACAGGTCGGGGATTTTCTCAAGGTAGATCTGCATGAATTATCTCTTTTTGGGTTTCAGGAGGTGGGTGCGTCCGGACAGGGTATGGGTATTATAATTTAGAAGACACCACGACCGTTGGATGTGAAGTTTATTTATATAAGTAGTCCTCTCCACTCGTCACCGTTATCTTGATGTTATGCATGTACCTGTGTACACCTGGTTTGTGAAATTCGATGGCATTGCTTCGTGCATTCGCGAACACGGACTTTGATGTATTTTCAGTACTTGTGGACCCATTCACTCGCCGACACAGAGTGTTCGCACACACGGACTTTGGTGAATTTTCATTACTAGTCGCTCCCTTACCTCCCCGAAAAGTAGTGTTTTTCCTAGCGACGATCAAACGTCGTCCTTGTTCAAGTTTCCCCTTCCTTTCGCCAAACTTTGGACACTTTAGAGGTCATGTGACCTGTTACTTGTTTCTGATAGGTCGTATTTCACCCCTACTCTTAAATCTAAAAGCAATTTCTCGTGTCTGAAACGTGTATTCTATGCGATTTTCACTTTCCCACAGTCAAGCTAATTAATTCATAAACACGTCTAAAAATGTGTAACTTAAATCCCGGTGTCCATTCTATCATCACGTAGCATGTACGGTCAAAACATGGACTGGCGCCGAGGGTCTAGCCTGAACAATGTCGGCAGGAGGCTCAAAGGAAGTACCTGTGAAGGAAGGTGTTCATTCACCTCGCAGTTTGGGTTCTCGTGTTTTCGATAATATATATCGGGATTGTTATGACAATGTTATCCCTAACAGGGGCGGTATCACTCTACTGTTGTGTAAAGAACTGAATGATATTGATCTGAACTTTCCAGAGTAAATAAATACTTCCAGCATTCATTCATAAGCGTATAAGCATACAGCATTCCACAGGCTAACAGGAAATGAAGTGTTTGCTCTTTCTCGAATTTAACACCATGACATATTCGCAGTAATTCTTTCATCCGTTATGTCAGTAGTTTAAATTTCAGTTCTGAGTAATTAAAAGTATATGTACATACACACCAACCACTTTGAACTCTCTAGAGTAAATAGACACTACGAACCATTCATAAACAAAGATATAATGAGACCAGACACGTTCTGTGAGGGCAGAAGGAAATTTATTGTTTCCTCTCATTCGGATTGGAGTATTCAAAGTAATTCTTTTAACACGTCATGTCAAACATTTACGTTTTAGTTCTGAGTAATTACAAATATACGTACAGCCATATATACCAACCAATAATGATATTCATACAGTGCTTACGTCGCGATTTATTGTGATAATACGGGTAATAGTGGTTTATTTATTTGTATTAGAAAAACTATTTCAGCTAAAAATATGGGGTTTTCATGGTTATGTTAGATACATTACTATCTACCTTCCACATGGATCAGTTTCGGCAAAATTTGAATTTTTGTCTTAGCGCGAATAGTATTTCAGACTTAGCGGGAATGCAATACAGCACTGCAGGATTCCGATTGGTTGCTCACCTAGTAGCGCTCCAAGGACAAACACCTTGCCATTTGAAACACATAATAAATATTGAACATTCAAATACGAATAATAAATATCTTGGAAATGGCTTATGTAACAAAAAAGTTTTGAATTAAACAGCATAATTAAAACAGATCTACATTTTTTGTACACTATTGTGACAAAAGACGACAAATGTTCACCTTAAAACTTCTTTATTTTCACCAAAATCGTCTCTACAATGTTCCTTTACATATCTGTAGCACGTACCCTTTGTACTGCTGACCTACACACAGTTGCACCTCTAACACGGAGCTACACACAATTCTCAAAACAAGTCCAATATTCACACGTAAAGTGTTTCGCTACCGGTTTGACAGCTCGACTATTCCTCACCTGGAGCCGTACTTGCCCACCCGTGAAGTGCTTCCTGTACCATTCCACGGCCTGCCGGCTCCTTTATCATGGAACTGGAATGTAGAGTAGCCGTACTTCCATAAAGTTCCTGGCAATGGCGACGTTACCAGTATGCGAACCGTCTAGCCGGCGTATGCGCAAACCTATATGCGTCAAAGTTTGTGTTGCTGGTTACAGACGAGTAAAGTAGCTACAGTGATACGGGGAAGTCAGGATAAGGGACATAAGCTGGATTTGGATATCACAGAGCTTCCCCAATCTCCTTCGAGTAGCGCACCGTCACACCTCATACCATCCCGCTGAGCTGGATGGGACTCGCTTCTAACCTTAGCTGCTTTAAATGCAGGGACTTCATGAAAGTAGGCTACTCTAACCTTCACTGCTGACTCTCACCCTGACTCAAGATCTGTTTGACTACTGTCGACTTTGAATTGGCTATTATGTATCTCGAACTGGAAGCCTTTGGAATTATAGTCGCGAATAATATTTTTGCATAGCAACAATACGACTCGATTCAGAGCAATTTTGAAAAATGCTTCATTCAAACAATAGTTCAGGAGGGGATTTACCTGCAAATCTTTGTGTTGCATCTTTAGAAGACAATGAAGTTTGATATTCACCTGAACTTTGGTTTTTGAGTTATGCTGTTCACAAACTCACATATAATACACATACACACAAAGATCTATTTATAAAAAAATGTTTTTGTTATTCAAGACGCCTCAAAACGTGTACTTACAGTGAAATATTATTACATCTTTGAGTGGAATACAATACCTTCTCCACCTATTGTGCACATGGTAAGGAAAGTAAATGTTACTGTGTTTTTAAATCTGTGAGATCTTGAAAATATTTCTAGTAAAATAAGGTAACACAATTTCTTCTGAAATATTCATCTAAGCTAAGCAGAAGTAAAGTTAATATAACGTTTACCCTGAGACTGCCAGACCTTCAGGAAACTTCGCCATTACATTAACTAAGAAAATGCACCCAAACACCCATTCCTCATGAAAACCCAAAATAGAAATTTTTGATAACTACAACATTTCTCTACCCTATATATCACCACTTTAAGGTAGTTCAACAACACCAGTGAGCCTCAAATTTGGTCACCATCAAAAGAAATACTTCGAAATACAACCTTCAAGATCATCTACCTGGAATAAAAAGTACCTACGAAACGTACAATATGCCTCTTAGTTATTAAAGTAACAATAAATAAAACAAAAACTAATTTATAAATTCCATATGAAAGCAAATAACTATGAGATACTTAACTCATTTAGAATATCAAAGTTTCAAAATTAATTTTAAGACATTAGTTTTCATTTTGTTTTAGTACTTTTTATCCAAGTAGTAACAATTGGATTAACAAACATTAAGCAACAAACTAGCAAATCAAGTAAAATTAAATGAACACAAACTTCCAAGCACGATAGTGAAATTTGGATGAGTACAAAAAGAAAGAGAAACGAATTGAAAGCTGTTTAAATAATATATCCACATTAGCTATCATAGCTATCATAAACACTGATGTTACTTAATATCACGATTAACCTTTTGAACCTTTGTAACAGTGAATCCAATGGGCCGATTTTGAGACACAACTGAAGTGTAACACATTTTATTTTTGTTGTTCTGCAACATCGGTACTGGTATCAGTACTTATTGTTGGTTTGAAGCCCTTGACTACTGCCAATTCCTATAATACATGCATGCTGACATTTGACCATATACATGTATATGTATTTATCAAAGGATACAGATATTTTAATGATGAAAAGTTAAGCAAAAATCAATCTAGATACATCAGAAATTCAGATTAATGATCACTGGATAAATAAGGTTCTTAAGTGTATGTTGATACAACATTTTCTTAAATGTTAGGAATTAGGGAAACTGACTTACCATTTTACCACTGGCTTCTGCTCCGATTGTCTTTGGCCTTTTGATGGCAGCATCAGGATTATTCTCTTTATTTTCTAGCCTCAATTTATCACTGCTTTTGCGTCTTGGTGGAACAGGAGGTGGAGAATGTACCACTGTTTCCTCATCTGGCTCCTTGGATGAAACTTTTGCAGGTTTATCTTCAGAAAAGGATTCTTGTGACGAAACGGTATCATTTGTTGAAGTTGGTGGTGGAGACACTGGTGGAGAAACTGGAGGAGGAGGAGCTCTATACGGTGGTGGTTGACGAGATGGGGAACCACCTGATGATTCCACAAATGGACTTGCGGGAAACAATGAAGTTGGGGACAGGGAACACACGGAATCTGATGGTGTTCCTGGAGATAGTTGTGATGGATGACTGACATTGCGGTATTTCTTCTTCAAAATTAAGTACTTTTCTCCCTGTTGAAGAAAGAATGATTTCAAGTGTTTTGATAAAGATTAATTACATGAATGATACACAGCAAGCCATTTAACTGTTTTGATATGTAACTATTAAAATGCTGTTATTCTATATGAACTAGCCTACATAATTCATATTTCCAAAGCTTTAGAAAATTGCAGATTTTTAATGCAATTCGTATGGAAAGGCATATGGAGTGACATATTATTTGACATTTAAATAGTAGTAAGGGTGAGTTTTTCATATAACCAAATTTCTCAAATATCTTTGAACATTATCAAGGAGTACTTTGATTTTGACGTATCCTTATATATTTGGGTTTTAAAATCTTGTAAAAATGGTAAGCTACCTTGCAATTTTCAAAGGCTTCTGCTACACTTATTTTCCATCCTAAAATTAAGTCAATGCTTTGGGCTACCTAGATAAAACTTTCTATGTATCCTTTGTATTGTATGGAGCCAATGGAAATTACAGGCTTCCTTACAATTTTAAAAAACTACCTTTATCACATTTTAATGTAAAAATCTGAACATTTTAATGCACTATGTTAAAATATTATACAAGTTTATTACAGGACTTTGCAAAAATTATAAATTACACCAGGATCTAGAACTACATGGCCCTCTTTCTGTCTACCCCTTACCTTTTATTTTCTACTCCACAAAACTAGGTTGAATTGTCAGAACACAAATTTGAAGCCTTGATGTGTAGAACTTGACCAAATTCATAGGACACCTTAAGACTTCAAAAAAGTATAAACATCTACTGTAAAAATGTGCACTATGTCAACAATTAAAAAAAATTTGGACACTTGCACTTCAGCAAAAAGTGAAAATTGGAAGCTTTTAATGCCTTTAAACACCATCCCTATTGGATATATAGAGTCAGACTGAAAAATGAAATACCATGACTGGGATTTTAACCACGGATCTCCCGGTCTCCGTCTGGTCCCTCTTAACCATGAAGCTGCCATGGCCAACCATCAATTAACCTAATAGTGGTAACTATAAAGCCAGCAGAGTGAGTCATCACAAAAGGCGCGTACCCCTGGTGTTTACTGGAAAACATACGAGTTGGTTGAAGAATTTAATGTCATGATGGCACGTTGGCCATGGTAACTCTATAGTAAAGAGTAACTGGATGGAGACCGGGAGATCCGCGATTCAAATCCCAGCAATGCCATTGAATTTTGCAATCTGACTCCATCCAAATCTTAGTCTACACACGGCTAGTGTGGAAGAATGATTAAATTTCCACCATCCCTATTCTTATTTGAATATTTAGAGAAACTATTAGTGTAATGTTGGATATGACAAAGTGTATAATATTTTATTTAATAGATAACGGAATCTCCATCAGCTGTGTTTTCTCATAAGGGACACTGAGGTTAGAGATTATAAATCAATACTACCAAATACAAAGTGCATAGTTCCGGCCTTCAGACACACTGATAGTTTTAATTATTGATGACATATCAGCAGATAAAACATTTTGTTAATTAATCCTTTCATGGAAGTGTTGAAAACAGTGTTGTTGTATAAATTAAATTAATTGGGAGTCGATTACTGACACAAAACAACACTTACTTTTTCCCGGAACTAGTTTCTGAGGCCTTCCCTCTATTTTCAGCCGGACATCGACTGGTTCTCATTGGTGTAGCTGGCAATATTTTGTCATCTGTCTCCTCTGGTGGCGGTTCGAGGAACTTGCTGAACAAATCTTTCTGGGGGATGTCGAAATTGAATACTTTGTTCCTATTTTTTGAAATAAAGATTTGTTCCCATGTGGACAGTTCTTCTTTTCCTGTTGTATGTTTTAGTAATTTTGGTTCTGGATTTATGTTGTGTTTTTTTTCCCCAAAAATGTGTAGCATCTGCTCTCACAGCAGAAGAATACAAAATAGAATACAACAAAATTATTGAAATAGCACAGAAAAATGACTTTCCCAAATCACTAGTAGACAAAAAAGTGAACTTAGCAAATAAGAAACTACTAAAGGAAACCACAACCCTCTCAGCTACAGAAACTAAAATGATCTTCAAAAAATTCACTTACCATCCATGGGCCTTTGATAAATTCAAAAAAGTCTTCAAAAAACAAAACATTCAACTAGCTCCAGCAACCATTACTACTTAAAAAACCTAATTTGCTCAAACATCAAAGATGCCATTCCATCTAACAAAAAATCTGGTATATATCAAATTGAATGCTGTGACTGTAGTCAAATTTATATTGGAAAAACCAAAAGAAATTTAGAAACAAGAGCAAAGGAACACTTTAGGAACATAAAATACAAACAATTAGAAAAATCAGCAGTTGCCACGCATTTTTGGGAAAAAAACCACAACATAAATCCAGAACCAAAATTACTAAAACATACAACAGGAAAAGAAGAACTGTCCACATGGGAACAAATCTTTATTTCAAAAAATAGGAACAAAGTATTCAATTTCGACATCCCCCAGAAAGATTTGTTCAGCAAGTTCGTCGAACCGCCACCAGAGGAGACCGATGACAAAATATTGCCAGCTACACCAATGAGAACCAGTCGATGTCCGGCTGAAGATAGAGGGAAGGCCTCAGAAACTAGTTCCGGGAAAATTTAAAAGTAAGTGTTTTGTGTCATTAATCGACTCCCAATTAATTTAATCTTGTTAATTGTTTTAACATTGCAGAACAATTATCTGTATAACGCTCTTATTCACTGTAATGGCACAACAGTGCTAGAATGGATGACATGCTAAAATAACTCAACTATTTTTTAAGATAAGATAAGATGCTTTATTGTCACATACGCTTACAGATAGTGAGTAAAAACTCAGTAAACAGGTGACTCGTCAACATTAGTACACACTGATTGTTACTAATAGTAAAACACCAAAACAATGTTTTGTCCAGATTTATAAACCTGTAGCCATAAAAATAACAAAAATATCCATCATCTCAAATGCAAGTATGCATCACTAGACCCATATGCATTACTATGGAACTGCACATACAGTGATACCAATTTAGTAAAAATAATACAATGATTATGGGTCGTTCATTTTTCTTCTTCTACTGCTTGATTACAGAAAGTACAGAACTATTGTACTGCAACCAAAAATTTGATACTGAGGTTTCACCAGAAATACATGTTTTCATATATAAGTAAACAAATAAATCTGTTTTAGAAAAAAGATTCCGAGAGTAAGTCCATGAATGGTATAACTCAAAAATGAAACTTGGCATTGACATGTTCAAGGACATGATGTGAAGATTTTCAAGAAAATCTACTCACTCCAAACTAGCCTTTAGGATATAATGATTTTTATTAAAATACCATATGTTTAAGATACTTGTGTGATAACTAAAATGCATGTCTTGAATTTTCTGCAAAGTCCTCTTAATTTAGAATGATTTTGATTACATAACTAGTAAGCCGTAAGAGATTGGGAAAACATTTACTACTCAAAAAAATGTACAGCTTGTTAAAACATACAATTTATCTGAATGTTTTATGTTGCAAACCATTAACAGGATATTCTTTGTTTTGGTTTCAATTTAAAAAAAGTTTGATGTGTTGCACTCACATGACTTTCTTTACTCTTGTACAAACTTTTCTTACAACTGCGTATCTCCTATTTCATATTAATCAGTAAACATTTGCATAAATTATTTTATTAAATTGTTCTACATAAATACAATATGAACAGCAAAATACAGTAGGTTTATGTGACTCAAATCTTAAAGAGTTCATCCGTTTTTCCATTTCTGTTTCTCTGTTGGGTCCCCACGGTGAGCAAAGCCCAGGGACACTGAACATGTCATTCATTTATGGTAAATGCATCACTAACACTGATACACCCACAACCATTAGCACACTAGACTTTTCTTTTGCTATCTTACACTATGTATAACACACAAAAATTCTTAAACCATTACCATTCAGTCATCAATATCAGAACATGCCTCATAACCTGCCTGTGTAGCATAGGTGGTATCGTGTCTGATTCATATTCTAGAAGTCCCGAGTTTGAATCTCGGTCAAGGTGAATTATCTGGATAAGGTTTTTTCCGGTGTTTTCTCTTATCCTGAAAGATGAATGTCTGGCAACTCTAAGCCCTATGGACCCTGGACTCACTTGAGCATCATTTCATTTGTTTTGCTCATTGTCTGGTATGACTTAACGGAGGACGTTAAAATAATAATAATAATAATAATAATAATAATAATAATAATAATAATAATAATAATAATAATAATAATAAAATAAATTGAAAAACAATAGCTAAACAATAATGCAAGTCATCCTATCACAGTCATGTGTAATCTGGTGCAAATTATGAAAACTTATCTGCTGAATGGGATATTAAATAATTGCTTCATATAATATGGGGAGTGAGTAGAAAAAACACTTTAAACATTTCTTGAAGATTTTATGTATATTAGGATTACCTAACAGCTTCAAGAAGTATGGAAGGTTATCATAAATATGTATTGCATAATAGTAATATCCTTTCTGGAAACAGGACGTGATGACTTTGGAATACCATTATCGTTGCATGTCCAGGACATTAAAATATGAATTAACTTCCCATTTCAGTAAAGTGTGACAGTATGTGATGCCTTTAAAATTTTCTTCTCTTTCAATGACCATGAGGGGAAGAAAAAAAAAAACATTATAGATATATAAGTAGTTGACAATTGAAAGCAATAATGAGCAAACCTTGGAAATCCTTAATGGAACAAAATATTTAATTCCACTTAAGTGTGTATGTCAATGAAATCTACATTTTTTTCTGTAGTAACTTTTTGTCTATCTTATTTGTAAGTTTCATGAAATTCATTTAAAATGAAGAGAGTGTTACAAGCTACTTGGAGAAAATTAAAGTGTACATTTTATTTCTGTGATAAATATTTTAAACATACAATATTTTAATTAAAATTGTTTAAGCCATTTTATAAAATCAAAAGCCTGGTGATTGGAGTTGGGAAATGCTTTTGAAAACATTTGTTGTATCCCTGGGAGATACTAAATTAAATACAAGATTGATATTTATCTGAGATTTCGAAGTTATGCTCTTTAGAGACATAACCACAAACAAACATTCAAGAGGTCCCAAGTTTGAATCTTAGTCAGGGGGAATTACCTGGATAAGGTTTTTCCCAGGATTTTCTCTTATCCTGAAAGACAATTGTTGGGTAACTTTAAGCTCTATCTATCCTGGGCTCATCTGAGCATCATTTCACTCATTGTCTGATATGACAATGTTGGAGGATGTAAATTAAAAAAAAAAACTTTTCTAAAAATGTGTTTTTTTTTTTTTTTTTTTTTTTCATTAAGGATCTCAAAACATATCTATTTCTAATAAACTCCTGATATGAAATTTTAAGAGTGCAACACGATTCTCCCTCTATTTTATGTGATCAGTAAAGAAAGTAATATAAAGAAAGGCACTACATGCTTTAAGTTGCACTGTAAGGCTTAAATGTTTTATATTTAAAACAAAATAAACTGGTGTTCTGTTGATAGAAAAGAAACATTTAGTATTTACATTTTGCTATGACATAATTTTCAGTGGTGCCTTTCTAACCATTTCAAAAAGTGCATTGTAGAAAATGTGACAATCATCAATATTTCCTCAATGCCAATATGAAAAAAGCCTGATATAGGAATAATTTAAATAATTCAAACCTTTTGGAATAAGAATAAAGTTCAATTATTGTAAAAAGTAAACAAATTATTGGATATTACACAAATGTCAAGAGTTAAATATATATGTTTCCACAATTTAGCCTACACACGGCCAGTGTGAAAGAATAATTAATTTCCATTAATTAACCTAATAGTGGTTAACTATAAAGCCCGGGCCTTAAAGTACTTACATGTAGTAAGTCGCCATTAAGGTAGTTGTCTCGTGTGTTTATGAGAACTCCTAAGTGGTTTACCGGGAAAATACGAGTCAGTTGGAGAATTTAATGTCATATCGGCAAGTTGGCCATAGTAGCACAATGGTAGTGCGGCTGGACGGAAACCAGAAGATCCATGGTTCAAATCCCGGCTATGGCATTGAATTTTTCAGTCTGACTCAATGTTTCCACAATTTAGCCTACACACGGCCAGTGTGAAAGAATAATTAATTTCCATATATATATATATATTTTTTTTTTTTTTTTTTTTTTTTTTTTTTGAGCTGATACTAAGATGCTTTGGCAATGGGAGATGGGAAGGAAAGAGGTGGCAAAAGAGGGGCAGAGTGCAAAATAAGAACATATAGCAAGAGAAGAGTGCAGAATTTCATCAGTTAACACAATAATATGACTAAAGTTAATAGTTAAAGATTTTATCTGTAACTCTGGTCCCATTATGTTTCACTGTTCACTACACCTTTCTGTTCCGTCCCACTCTATTTCCCTCATTTCTCTTGCTCTGCAACTCCATGCAACTTATATGTAAAGTAGTGTTTTAAAAACTGACACAAAACCACTTCTGGGCTGCATTAACTGAGGATTTTAGGAAGGTCCTAACAAAACGTGTTCTGGGTAAATACTAGCAATATATGGAGCATGGAGTACTGATTCAAAATCATTACTTCTGGGTGTTACAGAAATTATCCCTCTTGATTATACTTGGTATCAAAAATATACTGTTTGTTATCTTTGTTATGATAACCAGCTGATACTCGTGATCAACAGTAATGCAAAACTACTAGAACTTCTTAAATATTCTCATACTAAAGCTTCCTAAGTAGCAAAACTTGTTGCAAAACATAACAGAAATTTTTTCTGGTACTATTTTCAAAAAGCTTAATAATAAATAATTTCCTTGGACCATCTATAAGGGCAGTCAATGACAACTGATTGTTCTCTACATACACAAACTGTGTGTAAGCAAACTTTGAAAGGTAGAATCAAAACTGTAAAAATCAAGATGGAGTGAAAGATCTGTGGTTCAAATCCCAGCTATGCTATTGATTTCTTTTCAAAATACTTTGCCATTTTTCATTTTGCAATTAATTAGTATTCCTCCTCTATTGGGCAAAGTAATAAAGATACAATATAGCCTATTTTCTGAGTGAGGCTTACAGTACTTTAAATGCCAAGTTTAACGACGATCAGTATGACCACTCCTGTATGAAAAGGTAACACACAAGTTTTAAAAATACTATACTAGCTTCCACTATAGACATTAGCATAAATTTGATTATTTCTTAGCAGTAAAAATTACTGTACAGAAAGGTTTGGTTACACTTTCATTATATGTATATGTTAGGGTGTATATTAAGTTATACTGACTACATTAATCAGTCTTCATGAAAATCTGGAAAGGCGAAATAATCTAAATTCTTCTAAAAAAAAAATTTTTTTTGTTAGGTGATTATGCATCATAAATGCTAAATGTGTCATATTTATTACTAATTTTACCAATTCTGTTAATGTTGTTATTCTCCACCTTGAGGTAGTGGGACAGATACTCAAAACTATGCTAAACTTTTGTCATCTGTTATCCCATCATGTCTTATTTCTGTCCTCTGATCACGTATTTGATTAATTTCACGGTCATTAAATTATTCCAATATAACATAATAGCCTAGTTGCAATACTGCAGCAGTATGTTCATAAAAATTTGAATCCTTGTGACCTTACAAAGATTTTTTTCAAGAATAGCTCCAATTAAACATTCTACTTAACAATTACACTATATATGCATTTTCTATGTCACATAGGTATCATGAATTTTGGTAAGAACCTCATACCTCCAAAACTAATGTTTTGAGACATAGGCATTTCTGGACTCAATTTTCAATTTAAAAATAAAAAGTGTGATATGCATGCATAACAAACGAAAATGAGCATGAGCATTAGCATGTTGGTTAGTTGCAATAATGTGTTCAATCTTCGATAAAGTATCTAAACTGTACACATTTTGCCTATTTTAATTATGCCATTTTGGAGATATTTCTTGTTCCCACTAAAATCACACACTATCACAGAGTAAATAAAAGTACAACTTACATCCTCATTTCGTATTGTAGCCACTGCATTCACATATTCCTTAAACTGATTTCTTGCTTCAACTGTAACAAAAAGAAAATATTTCTGAGACTCTGCACTCACACTAATACAAAAAAAGCGCAACACTGTCACATAAATTTTCACTCCCAATCCTTTTTTGAGCTAAATTAATATCATGGTTATTACAGAAGAACTTATTTATAGATCTAAGTTAACCTAACCTAAATTACAACTTGCTAATACATAGGTATCAAAGCTTAAAGTTCCAGATCTTTGCACTCATAATTAACTATTCTCCTCTATGAAACTGACTTCAACCTAACATTTGCACTGAAACAAGGATTATTTTCTGAGACAGGGTAACAGACTTTTGAACTGTTACATATTAAATATAAGTTTACATATTAATTTAGGATCACTGATTCAGTTCTATGCAACCTTGCAAGAAAGAAATTTCACTCTTCCAGAGGAAAGCACCATTTGATTGGTAAATGCATACCTACATTCTGAAACGCTGTAGTATTTTTATATTCCTGTTGAATTCACAAATCATAAGTAAGGTTATGTTTATTTTTACATTATATTTGGATTTGCAGTTCCCTTATCGTTTATAATTTACAATTAACTCCAAAGGCATGAACATGCCACAATTTTCTTTAGCTACATATCTACAAGAATAATGCAAGCCAAACGCTTGTAAACAAGACTAATAAAATGAGGTTAGGTTGATATTTATACTATCATCGGCCGACAGATAAAAGCGGAGTTTTCACTCACCGGGATTCAGAGAACATTTACAATGTTGTCTACAAACGCTAAGTATTGTTCATTTGTGTCTTAACATCCCAAACTGCAAATTCAGTACCATTTATTTTTCCATAAAGTTTACAACTATGAAGGATCTACACAATATATTTTGGGAACTTTTTTGAACTTATCAATTTAATAGATTATATAAAACTAATCTACTATCTGAACAAGCATAGCATTCTGTTAATATGAATAGAATCTAACAGGTGTCATCCATGTGACAAATTCCGATTATGAAATATAAGAAACATATCTATCCTACTAACAACCTACAGATCCACATACAATGCTTAGAAAGCGTCACATTTAAATTCTACTGTACACAACAACACGTTTTTGAGCGTAATATCGTAAATAATGGGCGTACCCAATTCTAATTGAGGTTAAGTGAGGAAACAGCAACAACTACATATTAACACTTTCTGATGCACAAGGATATATTACCTCTTGTTTCATGATTCGTAAGAAAACGCTTAAAATGCTTCACTAAGTCATGATTTGTTACTTTTCCACCGTTTTCCAGCATAAAATCCCTTATCGCTTCCAAACTCAATTCACTCGGCACAGCCATCTTGGATACTGCAGCTGATTGACAAACGACGCGCGAAATTCGCAAGGGTCCTGTTCAGTTGACTCGCTCGCAGCAACTACTCTTGTTGAGGGGTGCATACATTAATATTTTTGTTCCTTGTCATGTTGAAACTTTGTATTTAACTCCTGTGCATAAACCGATAAGACAGAGAAAACTTCTATTACACAAACTTTACAATGGGCAGATATCTTTCATATTCATAGATATTCAACTTTAGAAATAAGAGTTAATGCAGAACGAACTTGATTGCGAAAACTAATGCGCACTTCTTGTCAAAAATGAGCTGAATGCAGAAATGGGTCTATAAATAAATACATCAGACTGCTCACAGAAACAATTGAAGTTCCTTTTTAAAGCTGTAAGAGAAATAATTTATGCCCGGGACGTACTGCGTTTTACTTCTCAGCCAATAAAAAGTGATTGTACTGAATGAATATTTTAAACACAAGTATACAGTTAGCATTAGTAAGTAATTTATTAGTCCAGTTAATTGTTTAGTAAAAGGAAGTACAATCAATGTTGGACACATCAAATGATACATAAAAAAATATAACAAAATAATTAATAAGCTGCAGGAATACTGTATATTGATTTAACTAGAAATACAATTATATGAATTTACAAGAATAAAATAATTTACAGAAATAATAATAAATAAAATAATAATAATAATAATAATAATAATAATAATAATAATAATAATAATAATAATAATAATAATAATAATAATAATAATAATAATAATAATAATAATAATAATAATAATAATAATAATAATAATAATAATAATAATAATAATAATAATAATAATAATAATAATAATAATAATAATAATAATAATAATAATAATAATAATAATAATAATAATAATAATAATAATAATAATAATAATAATAATAATAATAATAATAATAATAATAATAATAATAATAATAATAATAATAATAATAATAATAATAATAATAATAATAATAATAATAACAATAATAATAACAATAATAATAACAACAACAATAATAATAATAATAATAACAATAATAATAATAACAATAATAATAATAACAATAATAATAATAATAATAATAATAATAATAATAATAATAATAATAATAATAATAATAATAATAATAATAATAATAATAATAATAATAATAATAATAATAATAATAATAATAATAATAATAATAATAATAATAATAATAATAATAATAATAATAATAATAATAATAATAATAATAATAATAATAATAATAATAATAATAATAATAATAATAATAATAATAATAATAATAATAATAATAATAATAATAATAATAATAATAATAATAATAATAATAATAATAATAATAATAATAATAATAATAATAATAATAATAATAATAATAATAATAATAATAATAATAATAATAATAATAATAATAATAATAAATGCAATGTATATATGTAAAGGCAGATTATTTACATTCGTTAGCTGAGTCGTGAAAGTTCGAAAGTCCTGAACTGAGTAAAAGCAGTGGTTAATTAAGTGAGTCTTTAATGAACCTTTGAATGCATTTTCCTGTTTTATTTCCTTTAAAAATTTTGGAAGAGAGTTGTACATCTTTACACCAGAATGTAATATACTTTTTTGGCATAGGGACGTGTTATGTTGATAGACATGTAGACTTGTGGTTTGTTTTGTATTATACTTATGCACTGATTCATTTCTTGTGAAAGGTGAGTCTGTATTGTTACTGTTTTACGGATAAACATTATCTATAATTACAAATACATAAATGCATGGAAAGGAACGAATACCTAGGTTTTTAAATAAAGGTCTGCATGATACTCTTGCTCTTTCTCCTACCATAGCTCAAACGAATTTCTTTTGCATTTTGAAGCATCCTTTACTGGCAGATGACTTTCCATAGAACATTATGCCATATCTTAGCAATGAGTGAACATACGCAAAGTAAGCCATTCTAACAGTTTCCTCCTTGTGCAACCTGCTAGTACCCGTATCATGTAGCAGACTGTACCTAAATTTTTGATTATGTGACTTATGTGGTTTTCCCACTTTAAATTGTCCTGGACCCAAAGTCCCAGAAATTTGGTAGTTTCTACCTTCTCAATGGTCTGGTTTAGCAGTTGAATTTTTGGGGCTAAATAGTCTTTATTTTCCTTTGTGTGTATGTCCATTGCTACTGTCTTACTGGTGTTTATTAATAGATTATCAGTAAAATATTTAGTTATCTGGTTTGATATCCGGTGAACTGATTTTAAAAAGCTTAACTTATCGTTTGCCCTCACAAAAACATTTATATCGTCAACAAAGAGGAGGGACCTGGCATGAGGATTCTCTAGGGTGAAGTCATTGATGAAGAGCAGAAATAGAATTGGACCTAGTATGGAACATTGAGGTACTCCATAATTAATGGCTAGCGAACTTGATCGTAGCTCTTTAGTTCTAAATTTTCTTTGTGTTTAATTTCTACCAATTGTTTCCTATCTGCCAGATTTGAATTAATCTACTTGTGGGGTAGTCCCCTAATTCCATGCTCGTCTAATTTTTCTAGTAGCTTCTGGTGATCAATGGTATCAAAAACTTTGTATAAGTCTAAAAATATGGCAAATATATGTTCTTTTTCATCAATAGTGCTGAGGGACTCATACATAAAGGAGAATATTGCTATTTCAGTGGAGTGGTTCCTTCTAAAACCATGTTGATCTCTAGGTAACAGGCCATTTCTTTCTAGGAAGCTCAAGAGGTGCTTATTGAATAACTTTTATATGATTTTTGAAAACAATAATAGTAATGCAATGGGTCGGTAATTTGTCATATTATCCCTTTACCCCTTTTTATACAAAGGCTTAACAATAGTTGTTTTAAGGCAGGTCGGAATGATTCCACTGCTAAAAGATTCATTGCACAAATAGGTTAATGGCTGGACAATCAGTTGAGCACATTTTCTTATTAGAAGGTCTGGTGTGTCATCAATTCCTGCTGAGCATTTTGGTTTTATTCCTTTATTGTTTGCAAAATTTCAGTTTCATTTGTTGGTAAAAGATACATTGAATCATTAATTATACTTCTGGTATGTTTTACGGTTGAGCATATGTTTATATATTTACTATTTTTATTAGGGTTTCTGCTATGCTAACGAAGTAGTTGTTGAACGAGGTTGCTACAACAACCGGGTCAGTGATATACCTCGGGTTCTCCTTTATAGAAATGTTACTGACCTGGGGTAGGGTACCTGTAGTTTCCTTTCTAATTACATTCCATATGACCTTTGATTTATTGCTTGCTGCTTTGATTACTTTTTCATTTGCCTGCCGTTTGTCTTCTCCTATAGCTCTAGCTAGGATTAATTTATATTTATTGTAATAACTTTTTAATGTGGGACTAGAAGGGTAAGATTTTTGTAAACTATGTAGGTGGCGTTTAGTTTTACAAGATTTTTTTATTCCAATGGTAATCCAGTGTTTGTTATTGATGCCAGGTTGTTTCTTAATAGTTTTAGTGGGAAAGCTACATTTAGATGGAACTGGAATATGTTCATGAAGGAATCAGATTTGCTTGACATACTGCCAGTGTAGACTCTCCCCCCACCCCCCAGGATTCTCCTCTAAGTAGGTGCATGAAATAATGGATGTTCTGATCATTTATTATTCTTGTTTTTGTAGCCACTAGGGCTTGAGATGGTATAAATGTAATAGGTAGCATTAATGTTCGTGCATTGTGATCACTAAGCCCTAAGTCAAGGACCTCACACACTTATTTGTGTCAAAATCTACAAAAATTTGGTCGATTAGAGAGTAGGAGTGTTGCGTGATTAGTGTAGGCAAGAATATAGTTTGTTTTAAATTAGAAGTTACTAAGAGGTTTATTAATGCAGTGTGTTAATCTTCGAATTAACCATACTGACAAAAGCATAAATTGATCGTGAAAATTTTCATCCTCGTTCGGGAGACCCATGTGCTACCGTGTGAGAAGTTATTGGCTATTGCTAAAAATTAAACATCTATAATCCCGCAAAATCTATGAAATGTTATGAACGCTCGGAAGAGGTAGCATTAAGTTTAGAACAGTTTCCAGTACCACTACTTTGTGTGTCTGGACTTCATACGAAATGTTTAACTTCTCCAAGGTCGTATTTTATTTACCCATCTATTTCTATCGATATCATAAAGGCGCTGTAATAAGAGAGCTAGAGACTTCAATTCTGTTAAGCTATATCGATCATCATGTAGGTTCAAAAAGCGAGAGAATGTTTCTATCTGGTGGACAGAACAAAAGTCACACAAAGCTACATCTGAAATTAGCTCTTTTAGATGTGTTTAGGTTTGATATACTTGTTTTCTTACTCGTGGCTAATCTTACTGATCTTGTGATGGGACATTAATAAAAAATAGAGAGAATCAACCTACACAGTCCGAGAATAAATGGAACATACAAATACATAGAAATATTAAATTCAGTTTGCTCTTGACGACAGAGATGAAACAATACGTTTCAAAAATATTTGCCTTCCTGTTGAAATACCAGTAAGAAATATTTCATGGCAGTCGTTAATTTTCTCTTTTCACAAATTTTGCTGCAAAATATCAATATCAGGATTAACTAAAGCTAGGGAATTCGTCGATGAACTTCAAGGAAATACTTTCTCCTTAAAATTAGGCTCTAAAATGATGCGTAAATTCCAAATGTTGGGACGATAAAAGCGGCTTACTTAAGAAAGTGCATAATGTGCAAGAATATGTCAAAAGTTCTGGCAAAACTGGGCGATCACAGACTTGGCAGAAGCCTGAGAATAGTATGTCAACAAATAAGCAATATTGTAAACATTTTATTTTAATATAACATTAACATTATACTTGATAACAAGTATAATCTAAATCCACTTTCACCCTATATAAAACACAGAAATTTAAGGTCATGCATTATTTGTTATTTGGTTAAAATGTTGAGCTGTTATTTTTATTTATATATCGGATGTCCCGCAGAACTCAAACCGGTACGACTTAGTCTCACTGCGCCTAGCCCACTATGTTTACATTTGTCCACATTTGGTGCCTGTTTTCTTATAACTTCTGTTGGCTACAATGTGTGACCCATTGTTGCACTTGTATTTTTTGTTTGAAAGCAGCTGTCATGAATATCGTGGAATATTGATAGAGAAATGGTGCAGTTCTCAACTGAAAAACAAATAGATATAGTGGAATTTTACAAAGAAGAGACTCATTCAGGTGTCCAAAGAAAATTTTGGGGTTAAATACCCTCATGACGAGATACCCACAACCAGCACAATTCAAGATTTATACAAGAAATGGAGGGCTAAATGTTCCATGGTGAATAGGAAGAACAAGCGTCAATAGTGAGAACCCCACCGGTAGTTGACAGAATTAGAACAAACATGACGAGAAGCCCCAGTAAATGGATAAGGGGATTATCTCAGCAAGTTTGAGTAATATTTCGTACGCCATGTTATCGTGTGCTAATGAAAGAGCTCAAACTACGACCACTTCATGTCAATGTAGTACATGAGCTAAAAGAATAAGACTAAGAGAAACGAGGTACTTATTGCAACTGACACATCTTCGATTGTTGACGGTTTTGTGGACCCAGCGCTCACAGAGTGTTGCTTATATTGGTAGCAGAATAATTCACATATTGTACAAGAAGAACTTCTTCACAAACAGAAGATAGGCATATGGTGGGCAGTGTCAGGAATGCAAATTAACTATCGGACCACCTTTTTTTTCAGTGAAGCGATTAACATTGCAAGATATCCGGAGATCTTTGACACCTTCTTTGCACAATTAACAAAAATGGAAAGGAGTATGGCGTCTTCCAACAAGATGGTGCCACAGATCACACAGCGTTTCCTGAAAAAGGCCTGTCAGCAAAAACCTGTGGGCTTCGCCGATTTAACATCCTGCGATTTTTATTTTTTGGGAGCTCTGGAAAACAAAGTTTATGCAAACAACCTTCGGACCAGCTTAAAGAGAATATTACTAATGAGATAAATGACATCTCTCCTCTTGAATCACAACTGTCAACCAGAACATTCTCGTAAGAGTGCAGCGATGCTGCTAGAGGGCACTTACTGTACTCGTTATAACCGGTAAGTCTGGCCTATTTATCCCATATTTACACAGGAAGCGGCTTGGTTGAGGAATTAATGTAATGTAATGAATGCAGTGAGGCATACCGGTTTCATGTGGAACACATAAAATGATTTTCCCCTAAAAACCCTGTTATTTACTTATGGTGTTTGTTGAGAATTTGTTGATTTGGCTTGTGGAGTGTGTTTTGTTTCTTGGTAGTGTGTTTGTTTTTTGGTAGTTATGTATCGTGGCTATTGTTTGAGAAAAACTAAATGTGTAATCCATCACGAATATATATATATATATATATATATATATATATATATATATATATATATATAGTTGAATTAATAAATATAGTGAATATTTTGGAATCAGATAGTGTTGCGGCGGGGTGATTCCGGGTGCTATCAGGCAAGTTTCCCTTCAGTGATTTCCCAGGGTTCAGAGCCTTGTAGGTGGGTTTGAGGGCGATGATTTCAACCTTAGAAACTCCGTCCATATTTGCGCAGGTCGTCATCTACCCTTCAGGTCTGTACCTTCTTCAGCCCCCTCAAGAGTTACATTAGACGCACATCTGCGGTGCTCTTTCCCGGCTCCGGTAGCCCCTCTGTAAAGCTTAGTACACCTGGTACACCTCTGCAGGGTAGGTATCTGTCTCACGTTCAAGAGGTCAGGGTGAGTTATCTGAATAAGGTTTTCATTTGCGTGCTTTTACAGGTTTTCTCTTATCTTGAAAGATGAATATTTGGTAACTCTAAGCTCTATGGATCCTAAGCTCATTTGAGCGTAATTTCTCTGGTGTGTGTGCGTGTGCATGTGTGTGTCTGTGTCTGTGAATCTGTGAACAATACGACTCAAAAACTCACTTAAATACCAAACTTGGTACTTAACTCTAAGCTCCATGGACCCTGGACTCATTTGAACATCATTTCATCCTCATCCAATTCATTTATCGTCCGATATGACTTAACGTTGGAGGACGTAAATTGTAAAAAAAAAAAAAAAAAAAAAAAAAAAAAAAAAAAAAAAATTAAATAAATAAAAAAATGGTCCAAATGGGAGGTGGTTTAAAGGGTGATCTAACTTATATGAAATGAAAAGGAAATACAACCCTATATTTCAGATTTATAGGAACTACTCGAAATGGCGACCTGCTTTTTCAATTTGACAGCGGCACAGGAACGACTGTCGTATCCTGTCCGAAATTTCTTGTGTGTCGAATAATTTCACATGCTATTATTCGACAGTTCATCTTCTGAGATACAAAAAAGACTAAGAAAAATTATTTACGGGACAGGAACCGAACCAATGACGCTTGGATCAGCACTTTTCGTCGATACCGATTGGTCCACCAGCACAGTTACATAAATATCACTATAGAGGCTACATGATTCAAGAAGGCAGTTAATCACTGTTCAGTGTCGCACTAGAAGGTGATTTGTTCAAAATTTGAGAAATCTTTGAGGCATTAAATCTTGAGATCAACAATAACGAGCCACTAAGAATCGATATTTGTGTACTCGATAAGCAGTTTTAAAGACATCCTAATTCAGTCATTTCATCCACCCACTTTGTTTAATACCAACTAATGAGCATCTGATGGCAATTAGTTTTAACACAACTGCGTTATGTTTAGCCTCAGACCATGCATTGCCTATCTCAGCTTTCTTATAGTAACGTCTACAATCGCCGAAATTATTTCCGTGTAGTTTAATTTTTAATTTCTCTACCATGTAGTTATATCAATTTTAGTTTCAATAATTCGTAATCATGGAAATGATCACTTTAATTCTTTTGCTTATTACAAAGCCTAAAATTAATTCCCTCCCTCCCCAAAAATTCGATACCACTCTTTCACTAGAAATAATCGCACGTACACTAAACTCTCTTCCATTCCCAAAAAGAGGTGCCTTGTAAACAGTATAACTCAAAAACAAGTCGCATAAATACAAATTTCATATTATACTTATTCCATATCTAATTATCTGGCGAAGCACATTGTTAGAAAGTTTCCTTGCTTCAAGTTACTCTTTATTAAATGGAATTGTGGCATTATTTTTCAGTTTAAAATAGTTCTAACAATTTTTATTATGAATGAATAGAGCCAGACTGAAAAATGCACTGCCATAGTCGGGATTTGAATTACGGATCTTCCGCTCTCCTTGCGGTTACTCTAAACCACTGACCAACTATTGCCAACATGTCGACATGACATTAAATTCTCCACCTGACTCGTATGTTTCCTGGTAGTCCACTAGGGATTCTCATATGCTATGAGACACACACCTTTTGTGGCGACTTACTATGCTGTAAGTACTTAAGTCCAATTTTTTTTTTTTGGGGGGGGGGGGGGTAATTTACGTCCTCCAAGGTTAAGTCATATCGGACTGTGAATGAATTAGGTGAATGATGCTCAAATGAGTCCAGGTTCCATGGAGCATAGAGTTACCTGACATTCGTCTTGAATGATAAGGGAAAACCCCGGAAAAACCTTATCCAGGTAACTTACCCTGACCGAGATTCGAACTTGGGACCTCTTGAACGTCAGGCAGACACGCTACCACCACGCTACCGAGGCGGGTTCATACTTAATCCACTATGTTATTCAAGTAAAGCGATGGAAATAATCATTTCTTCTACACTGGCCATATGTAGGCTAAGTTTTGAATGATTATAAAATAAAATGTTTCAGAAAATTCTACGGCTAATGAAATGTATATCTTGAATTTAAGTAAATAGTATGTGAAGTGTCCTTTATTCTGAATGAAGGTTGTATAGTTTTGAATACCTACATAGTAATTCAAACGATGTATGTAAACGGATCGGAATATACACTTCACACCCAATCATTTTGTGTGGGATTAATCTTTACAAGGTTTTTGCTGATACATCTTCCGAAATAGTATGTATGCTGTATCTATAAAGTATCTTACACGATTTTTCTTTCTCTCACACGAGTCATTAGTAACACGCACGCACATATGCACACACATACCCACACAAAACCACTCTTGAAGATGCCATTCGCAGTCTTGGAGAAACATCGAAATATTCCGATACTGTTGGCCTTCAAGCCCGGAAGATAACTTCATGATGCGGCCGTGAAAACCTCACGAAATATAATTAAAGTTTTATTTTTCTTATCACGCTGTTAACCAAATGCATACTTACTACACAACTTGAGATTAATTATATCCAAAATTTTATCCTCACTAAAATCCATAAGAGAGTCAGTTTTTGTGTATATATTTTATAATGTAGGTAGGTATAAGGAAATTTCGAAGTTGTAATGGTCAGCAAATGTTTGACTACGACAATGATTGAAAGAGTAGAGCCAGAATGGAAAATTCAATGCCATAGCCGGGATTTGTACCACGGATCTTCTGGTCTCCCTCCAGCCGCTCTAAACCATTGAGCTACTATAGCCAACAGGCCAACATGATACTAAATTCTCCAACTGACTCGTGTTCTTCCCGGTAAATACTAGGAGTTTTCATAAACACACGAATCAACTACCTTAATGGCGACTTACTATGCTGCAAGTACTTTAAGGCCCGGGCTTTATAGTTCGGACCACTATTAGGTACAATTAATGGAAATTAATTGTTCTTTCACACTAGCCGTGTGTAGGACGAATTATGAAAGGGTAGAGCCAGACTGAGAAATTCAATGCTATAGCCGGGATTTGAACCACGGATCTTCTGGTCTCCCTCCAGCCGCTCTAAACCATTGAGCTAATTGAGCTACTATAGCCAACGGGCCAACATGATACTAAATTCTCCAACTGACTCGTGTTCTTCCCGGTAAACACTAGGAGTTTTCATAAACACACGAATCAACTACCTTAATGGCGACTTACTATGCTGCAAGTACTTTAAGGCCCGGGCTTTATAGTTCGGACCACTATTAGGTACAATTAATGGAAATTAATTGTTCTTTCACACTAGCCGTGTGTAGAACGAATTATGAAAGGGTAGAGCCAGACTGAGAAATTCAATGCTATAGCCGGGATTTGAACCACGTATCTTCTGGTCTCCGTCCAGCCGCTCTAAACCATTGAGCTACTATGGTCAACGTGCCAACATACATCAAATTCTCCAACTGACTCGTGACAGTGATTATTTTACATGTGTTTGTTCAGCTGAATTAAAAGTGCTATCGTAATCATTGCAGCACGAACAGTCATTTTAGCACCTCTGGTATACCATTGTATAGCATAAATACTTTATTCTTGTAGAGGAGTCTTTAGAAAGTTTTTACTTTATAGAGGGCCCCAAATTTACAATTGTGGTACCAACTTGTTTGCAACAAGCATTTGCCCTCGGAAATGGACCGAAGCTATTTCCAGGTAGCCATAGAAGTTTTAGGACTTGCAGTGCTATCTCTACATTGGAACGAGCATAAAATCTTTTCCATTAGTGAAGAATCATTTAATATAATTACGAGAGAGTAAATAGCACGATAAAAATATTAAGCTTGCGCGTTAAATGAACACACATGTTTTGCAGTGCATGGTCAGGGTTCCAACAGGGTTTCGTGTTCCGTATCACAGCAGAAAGTACATGAGTTTTATTGCACAACATAACCTCAATTTTGCTATGAACTTCTATGTGCTAAAAACACGAAAAACAAAACGGCGTGCAAGGCAAATAAGTAATGGGCTTCCAGAGCAGATAAAAACGAGTCAAAATATAAAAGAATAAAAAAAGAACTATAAAATAAAACTCTTGGGAAAACTGCTGGAGGTGGTACATATGTTAGCGAAGATAAGGTTCAACATGGCAGAGATTAGCAAACAAGTCTCGTAAATTGCGGTAAGTCACGAGATGGGGAAATTGAACATTATCGCCCTTAAACCGCAACCAATCGGAGGTAGAGGCTTTCTTGTAGCCCACCAATCATATTCCTCTTCTAGCCCCAAGCCATAGCGAAAAACAATAATTTACTTGCAGTCTGAGACGAGGAAAAAAGATACAGACTTCTTCTTCGTTGTTGGAAGGAACAGTTTACAACAATCAAAACCTGCGTAAACTAATCAAAATACCATCTTCTTTCTTATTAAATCGACTCTCATAGTTGAGATGACTTTTAAAATAGCAATTATTTAAAAAAGCGCCTTTAACCAAATGTAAGAAAGTGTATATATTTAAGAGGGGTTTTCTGCTTTTTAAAGCATATTATCTAACAAAATCATATAGATATGGTGTCATTTTTTTTTCAAAATTTTAATGTCAATATTAATAGATCTGATTTACATTGAAGTGCAAATCAGAATAACATATACTAGCTATCTAACTTGGCTTTATATTGATGAGTTTTAAACTTGCAATTGCGATTAATTTCACTGACCTTTCGCAATATTCTGTACGAAAAATTACTGCACAGTAATCTAGAAGTTATTTAGAGCGAAACGATTTCATATTGGTGCTGAGGTCTCAGACAGAGTAACACGTATTCTTCAGGGCTCTGTTCTTGGGTCATCGATTATTTTCGCATTATGGTTAACGGTTTGCGTCTAATACAGTATCTAAAATACGAGAGCTGTTCAATAAAGAATGATCATAATTTTTACGGACATAATTTTGCGCACTAAAATTCAATATTATTATATGCTGTTAGCTTAATGTGAAACAAACATGCCCTAGTAGTTTCATTGTTGATCCTCCTGGTTCCCGCCTGTTAGAACCAGGCAAGTTCAGACATGTTCAGTATCGCCTACCGCTGCAATGGAGGCAATACGCAGTTAAAGTTGATGTTAGAGGAAGATACGGATCTTCTTTCAAACGTAGTCACTGCTGATGAAACTTGGCTACATCATTTTGATCTTGAGAGCAAACAGCAAAGCTCAGTGTGGAAATCTCCTTCATCACCAATCCCCAAAAAACAAAAGTGGTTGCTTCTGCTGGAAAAGTTATGGTCATCTCATTCTTTGATATTCATGGAATGGTTTATCAGTATGTTGTACCTGCACACACATCAGTAACTGGACAATACTACACGGATGTCCTGAAAACATTGCAAGTACATATCAGGCCAAAATACCACATTTCCGTGAAGCAGGCTGGATGCTGCACCGTATATTGCCAATGTTGTTGGTGAATATTTTGCAAAAATCAACGTGAAGTGCATCTCTAGGCCGCGCCGTGGCTCAGTGGTTAGACCGCTTGGCTCTCACCAAAGCGGCCCGGGTTTGATCCCAGGTGACCGCAAAGTGAGATTTGTGGTGGGCAACACGGCGCTGGGGCGGGTTTTCTCCGGGACCTCCGGTTTCCCCCGCCATCTCATTCCACCGGTGCTCCATCTTCATCTCATGTACCATCAGTGTCACCGCCTGTGGTACCGTATGTAGTAAAAGCGGGCGTTAAACACTACACACACACACACACACACACACACACACACACACACACACACACACACACACACACACACAAGTGCATCTCTCACCCTCCCTATAGGGTGAGAATCCTATAGTCCGGATTTAGCCCCATGTAACTTTTTTCTATTCCCTAACTTCAAGAAACACCTTCGTGGGAGGCTTTATCCATAATCAAAAGCAGTGTTGAAGGCTGCGGAGGCAATTTTGAAGGATCTCTCAAAGAATGGTTTCTAGCATGTCTTTGAAGACTGGCAGATACGCTGGGACAAGTGTATCGCATTCAGGGGAGACTATTTTGGGAAGGACCATCAAAATCATAAGGATGAGTAATCAAAAAAAATTGTAATCATTCTTTATTCAACAGCCCTCGTAATATTGTTTCTTGATTATATTGCTTTTATGCATATGAGTGAAATCATGTCAATATATCCGTGTCTTGAAACTGGAATAAAAATACAAATCTTGTAGGTATATGTAGAAATGTATGCTAAGAGAATGTTGGAAACAGGGACAGTAAAGGTACGAGGATGAGCATTGCGACATTCGCCTAAATCACAAGAGGACAATCATATAAAACGAAGTCAAAGTGCGCGGCCAGCGAGAATCGAGTCCATGACCTCCCGAATACGGGCTACACCTGTGCCACCTCGCTCGGTAGATGCTAGAGAAAATAAAAACGGAGTCCCTACATGTTGATTATATTTCACTATCCTGTAGCACCCACGAGAACAAAAAGTGCATCATATAATGTTGGAAAGTTTAAAACATGGTAATGAATATCCCCGTAAACATTAATTATACACAAATATATACAATGCATAACTTGTGTGTTTTAACGAGATCTACATTTTTGTCTGTGGCGTAAAGGTTCCCAGTTATATAAAATTAATTCAGAATGAACAAAAGCCCATAGAACCTCTACAAAAAATTTAGTATATCTATACCTACTTACATTTTATCAGTCATTTTAGGTGTTTATCAAATTGTTAGATTATTGTGAGTAAATTACGAAACACCTTCCAGTGAAGGGTGGGTAGTTTGAGATTGATGAGAGATTTGCATGAATATATGTATAGCATCTTTGGAAGATGCTGTTCTTTAATATCTAGTTTGCTATTTATCAGACTTCTCGTTTTGGATTTGCCTTTAATAAATTATTGACAGCGAAAGTGGAGAAAGACAGAAAAAAGTATATGCTGCATTCACATGATCTTTTGAACTCTTATACAAACATGTATTCCTCTGCTTCATTGCTAACCTTACTGTCAGTGCAAGGGAATATGTACACACGGTAGAATTTCAGTGACAGTCAATTGTTTTAAAACTGGTCGCTATGTGATGGCTTTGAAATTCCTTCCTCTTTACATGGCCAAAAGAAGAGAGAGAGAGAGAGAGAGAGAGAGAGAGAGAGAGAGAGAGAGAGAGAGAGAGAGAGAGAGAGAGAGAGAGAGAGATAGAGAAAGAGAGAGAGGGGGCAGAGAGAGAGAAACGAATGAAATTCCCTATTTAAGAAAAGTGTGAGTATTAGAAAGGTCAAACTTATAACAAGGAATACCATAGAAAGGGTTCAATTTACACAATTAATACATTGATAAATCCTGTTTTTTTTAACGAACTCTGTGTACTCCTATGTACTAACACTTTCTCTATAAATACTTCTTAAGCATACAGGATTTTAATGTTCTTTCTCTCTCTCTCTCTCTCTTTCTTCCTTTTTTTCTTTTATTTTCATACCTTTTTGAACATTTTATATCTTATTCTTGGAAGATGCTGAATCAAATACGGTATTTAAACTACTTCTATTTTGTCATGCTGTTGAGGTATTCACTCTCTCTCTCTCGGTCTCTCTCTGTAACACACCACACACACACACACACACACACACACACACACACACACACACACACACACACACACACACACACACACACACACGCACGCACGCAAACGCTCGCGCGGATGTTATTATAAAATAAACTTTCACGGGATTTCAAAACGTGAATTGTTTGTAGCGAATTTTTGATGAAGTGCAACACTTTCTCCTCCTAGTATGCAGGTCGTAAAGAGAGGGGAAAAAAAAAAAAAACTACTGCTTATGTAACAATGAAGTGGTTATTATGCTATACCATAGAGAAGGACACCTCATGGATTGTCACTACGTGAGGTCTGTAGCATTTACCTTCACTTAGTAAGTAACTATAGAAGACTATAGGCCTCAGGTCTCCTAGATAGAAACAGGCAGGCCACACAGATGCGCTGAATTCGCTAGCACTCCTGGATCAAAGACCCGTCCTACCGTTGCAGATATCCAGAGAAGATCATAAACGACCGTCAAACCAGGTAGATACTCTGTTGTGTATGGAGAGTTCTTTGAGTAAGCTTCCTCGTCATCTATCCGGCAAACCTCATTTCATGATACCTAGAAGCATATCTGAACGATGAGGAAGAAACGGAATGAAACAGAAATAAGGGAAAGGAAATCATGGTAAACCATAAATAACAACACAATTGAACTACCTACCAGGGAAAGTCAGGAAACAAGCAGAGGGACGTTCGACGAAAACCGAGCCTGGAATACCAACCTCACACGTTATTGCAGGATCATCTTGTCCGATGCTGTAACATTTACTGGGATTTTATGAATTTTGTCATTCTACTTTGCAGTAGGCAGTAGTATGAAAAGTAGAAATCAAGCTGGAAGCTTAGGGGCAAAAGAGAAAGTTCCTCATTCATATTTTACTCTCATTACTTCTGCAGTAGCAAGGAGTTCTCTATTGATCTGTCATGCCATTTGGAATCTGAAATGACTCACTTCAGCTGGAACCACAAGATATAAAAATATCCTCTTGGAGAGATTTCACAGCTAAGAATAAAAAGCCAGTTTCATATTTAGTCCTTCTTTAAGAGTATTCTTTCTGTCTCAAAAAATCAGTTAGTGGTAATAATACCCCCCCCCCAAATATGTGTAATACTTATTAAGATGAAAATTAATTGTTCTTTCACACTAGCCATGTGTAAGACGCACTATGAAGGTGTAGAGCCAGACTGAAAGATGCTTGTATAAAAAATGAAATGAATAGATATAGTGATATTTCTTTTAAAGCGTTGCCTATAGGTATGAGTAAGTTTTGGGAAACCTTTTTATTAGGTATCTGTCGTTATTGTATGCATCTTTATATTTCATATCCCTAAATTTTACAAGTCAGTTAGCCTAATAAATCCTCTAAAAATTTTCAACAGAGTATCAGCACAGAACCGTCTGATTTTCGAATGATATTTTCCTATATTCTTTGTGTTACATGTGTCTGCTGCTCTGAAACTATAACTTATGTTTACTGAAAGTTAAATACGTACATAAAATAATGTATGGTGTAAGGAAAATATTAAGTGTTCTTTTACTGTAGTATGCTAATGATGGCGATTATTTTTTAATTTAAATGTTTAATGATCTCACTTTCCTTTTAATAATATTTAAATACTCATGTAAAATGTTGAAGATATTCTGATGAAGGCTAATAAATTGCGAGCCATTTTCGTAACAGTTATAAGAACTTAAGTGCAAAAAAGGAAATAGTAATGAATGGATGAATAATTTACTTCCTATTTCATAATTACAAAGATGCTTATATATACATATATATATATATATATATATATTTATATTTAAGAGTCTAAAATCTATTCATATAGGGAACCATTACCTAGTTTGTTTGTGTAATGGAATCCCATCTTTTAGTTCTGCTTATTAATTGTTTTTGTGTTACTTGTTTACCTGATGCATTTCCCTCTTGTTCGTGGTAAATATTTTACATTGAATCAGTTTAATCATTTTTGTCCCTGTATCAGTGATCATTTTAACTACAATAATTTTCTTTTATCATTTATTACATTTTGCTTAAGAACTTCTACCTCATCACAGTCTAATAAATAAAAGAATATTCCCTCTATCTCTTTGAACATAAAACACATTTCTTTGTCATTTTCTTTATAACCTTTTAAAAATTGATCCATCGGACGATGGCTGAATTGGGTGAAATGATGCGCAAATGAATATAGGGCTCACAGAGCTTCGAGTTTATCGACATTTATCTTTCAATATCAGGGAAAATTCCGGGAAAAAAATTATCCACATAGAAATAATCATTTCTGCCACACTAGCGGTGTGTAAGCTAAGGTTTGAATGAGTAGAGCCAGACTGAAAAATATAATGCCATAGTCGGGATTTGAGCCATGGATCTCCCGCTCTCCGTGTGGTTACTCTTAACCATTGAGCTACTATGGCCCATATACCGACATGACATTAAATTCTCCAACTGTCTCGTATATTTCCCGGTAGACCAGTAGGGGTTTCCAAATGCTATGAGACACGCACCTTTTTGTGGCAATTTGCTATGCTGTAAGTACTTAAGTCACAGGCTTCATTGTTAAACCACTATATTTTTTTCAGGTAAATTGATGTAAAATTACTGGAAAATGATTTTCATCAATTTACTTGAAAAAAGTGGTTTAACTATGAATTTTGGGACTTAAGTACTTACAGCATAAATAAGTCGCCACTTAGGTGCCTATCTCTTAGCATACGAGAAACCCTAGTGATCTACCGAGAAGCATATGAGTCAGTTGGAGAATTTAATGTCATCTCGGCACGTTGGCCACAGTAGCTCAGTGGTTTGGAGTAACCGCACAGAGAGCGGGAGATCCGTGATTCAAATCCCGACTATGACTTTGATTTTTTTTCAGTCATTCAAATCTTATCCAGATAATTCATTCTGACAAAGTTTCGAAGTCGGGACCTCCTGAATGTGAGGCAGAATAATGCGCCCGGTAGTATCCAAGCCAGCCCTTCCCTCTCAAAGTTACTACAATAATCCCTGTATTCCTCTCTCCCCTAACTTGTTTTATATATTTTTAACTCTGAAATTGGCCCAGATCTCTTACCTCTATATACTCAGCTCTTTGCCTAACTTCTTTCCATAGTTATTTTCCTTAGCTCCCTCATCCTTTTTTCTTGTACTCTCCTAGTTTTAAACTCCTATACCCATATTTTAAAATTATCTCCATTACCACACCCTTTGTCCCTGCTCTCCCTAACGCTGCCCCCAATGGATAGTCCCAACACCTCTCCACAAAAGATTAGAAAAGATCTTTACAACGTGATGGCTGAGCCTAATATAATTACTATGTGGTTTTGAATTCTATGTAATAGCAAAAGTAAGGTTTTCAAATAAGCTGAGTCCAGATTTTAATTATAGCACTGGGGTAAGACAAGGACATGAAGTCTTTTATCGCAGTTTTGGCTGGATATCTTGGCCGATAAGCTTACCTTTCCCCTTCTGTTGTTTAGGAAGTTACAGTAACTTCCTAATAAATTCAAATGCACTTTAAAACGCATTTACTAACTCATGTCATTAAAGAAATACTGGAGAAATACCATTACTTTTCCTATTTCTCTTTGAGAAACTGAGTTATTCTCTTGGTGAATGTTATCCCCAATTTCTTATAAAGTGCCTGCATCCTTTTATTCGCCTTATCCATAACAATTTCCAGAGATAATATTCACAGGATTCAAATAAACTTAAGTAGTCTGTGACAGCACCAACACATTCTCTACATGGGGTCGTAATGTAATAACTACTCGTTGTGGAGTTAAAAAAAAAAAACCAGAGGTCCGATATTGCTGAAGCTCAATAAAAGTTGCGTTGCAAGACGTTGAATAAATCAGATCACTCCCCTCCACAGCCCATGCCTTTCACCTATTGCGGATCGAAACTCTGACTCAGCTGCTAACCCATTTACGAACCTAGTACGAACCTGGTGCTGAAAAGAACTGCAAAAGAGATAGATTATAAAGAACTGACAGTTTTCAAGACCAGTACATATATAATGATCGGAGCGTATTGTGCGGGTTATCTGAAGGTAGTGCCGGGGTGTCAGGAGAGTAAACAAGATCAACCGTATGCCGACCCTCTGTAAACTCACCACAAGTGACATCGTCAGATAACTAGAACCTTCTGGATATTTTGAACATTCCGAGCAGATGCTGAGAGGTGGTGCCGTCAGTGTCACGTGTGCGCGGCGAGTCGCGGCCCCCGGACTAGGAGCCGGGGTCGCATGCAGCAGTACAACGTCGGAGCGCCATTCGAACGGATCGCCGTTGACATTGCTGGACCGCTCCCAGTTTCCGACCGAGGCAACAAGTACCTAATGGTGGTCGTGGACTACTTCACCAAGTGGCCGGAGGTGTATGCCATCCCAAACCAAGAGGCAAAGACAATCACAGACTGCCTCGTGGAGCAAGTGTTCTGTCGATTTGGGGTGCCGTTAGAGCTACACGGTGACCAGGGTACCAACTTTGAGTCCAACCTAATGAAGGAGGCACTACAAAGGCTTGGGGTGAACAAAACCCGCACGACGGCACTACATCCCCAGTCGGATGGCATGGTCGAAAGATACATCAAGACTTTAGAGGAACACCTGAGGAAGGTCATGGCCAGCCATTAACGAGACTGGGACGTCAAGGTGCCACTGTTCTTGCTGGCCTGCCGCTCGTCTACACACGACACAACTGGAATGACGCCAGCCAGCTTAATGTTTGGCCGAGAGTTACGCCTCCCTTGTGACCTGGCTTTTGGAAGCCCTCCGGAGGCGAAGCAGCCGGTGACCGAGTATATGGAGAACCTGGTGGACCACCTCCACGACATGCACGAGATGGCTCGCCAGAACATCCAGAAGGCGAGCGACCGCATGAAGACCAGATATGACAGGCAAGCCAACAGCCAAGGGTTCCAGCAAGGTGACCTGGTCTGGTTGTACCGTCCTACCCGGACCAAGGGACGCTGCCCGAAGCTCCAGCAGCCATGGCAAGGACCGTACCAGGTGGTGAAGAGGATTAACGACGTGGTCTACCGCATCCAGAAGGTTCCCCGAGGGAAGATGTTGGTGGTACACCTGGATCGCCTAGCCCGCTACGATGGTGCTGTTCGGGACGACCAGCTTTGAGGAGGGAGCAGTGTCACCCAATTATCGGAAGGCCCGAACAGCGACAGCTGAGAGGGGACCAGAGGCAGCCAAGCCACACCCCCCCCCCCCCCATTAGTCTCTGTCACTAACTGAGAGGTTGATTAGGGAAATGTCACTTGTCGCTGCCCGCCTCTTTCCCCTTCCCCTGTCCTCTGGAATTTTCGCGGTGATTCACTGAAACCAGAAAGTTCTAGACTGGCCAGCTGACCCTATATAAGCAACACGTCGGGCTGGAAGTCAGTCAATGTTTGGCGAACAGCTGTGAGGAGCGCCCAGTGAGAGGACGGACTGCGTACGTGCGTCGGAGGAGTTTACGTAATCGCGAGTGCAAGTGGAATTGTAACGGACGAACTGGTGAAACGTAATTGTGTGCATTACGTAATTCTGTGTAATTGGCAAGTGTTTAACTGTAAGTCGGTGGAAATAAAGAACATTTTTGAGTGGTGCAATTCGACTTATCATTTCACGAACCCACAAATTCACAATATTCTGTACGAACGTGGCTTGGTAATTCCCGTTTATAGTAACTTTTTCACACGACAATAGGTTGCTCCAGATTCAAGCGCCTGTTCTTGTTGGTGGCCGGTAGAATACTGCCGAGCAAAGTGCAAATCGCTGGTCCCCGCGCACAATGGCAGCTGCTAGTGGGGGAATCTAGCAAGGTCGCGGGAGAGGCAAACGCCGTGTGCTTCGTTAGGTTTTAAATGAAGAACCCTTTATATCACATTAGGGAAGTGACAGCGAAAATTGAACTAGATTTTTAAGACAAGTAAAAACTGAATGAAGTGGCAGTATGAAAAACTGGATGAAATTACAACAGGGAAATTGAATTGATAAATAAAAAATGAATATTCTTATTTAATAATATGAGATAAACAAATATGAATGAGTATTATTTATAAGCTGTTGTAAACAGTAACTGGTTAAATTTTGTTGTTGTATTTAACTTCCTCCAACCGTAAATTATATCGGACGATGAATGAAATGGGTGAAATCATGCTCAAATGAACCTAGAATCCATAGAGCTTAAAGTTAACAGACATACATCTTTCAAAATAAGGGAAAATTCTGGAAAACCCCATTATCGAGGTAGCTCACTCTGACTGAATTTAGAACTCGGGACCTCCTGAACGTGAGGCACACACGCTATCATCTATGCTACAGAGGCTGGCTAACGGCTTAAATGTATGTGAAAAAGAAAGAAGTAATATTAGTAGTAATAAATACCTACGACAATAAGCTGCAACTCCTTTTTAAATTCCTGAATAAAAATCCCATGTGGGCTCTATATTGTTAAAACAAGAAGCACTAATTTATATTATTTGTTTTTTTAATCATTATAATAATCACATGGGAAGATTTTGGTAGATCAATTATTAAACATCTGTAGTAACCAAAAACTAAAAGCTTTCACAAAGTAAAAGTTAAATTTTAAAATCCTTAAATCATTAAAAAATTCTAAACTCAAAAACTCTGCAAATTACACTTTATTCCAAATGAGAAAAATACAGCATTTAATATAAATTTAAAACTATTTTGGCGCAGGCTTATTAGAAGTACAACATTTAACATTTATAAAAGAAACATGGCCCATGACAACTAAAACTGAAAAAATATTGAAAATATTTGTAAGTAACATGTTGAAACATATTTATGGTGTAGATAGTCAAAAGTGTAGGAAAGCTACGAATTAGAAAAGGAGACATTATAAGATTTATAAAAACAGCAAGATGGCTATGATATATGCCAAGAACGGAGAATGAAGGGCACAAAAAATAAATATATTAAAAGAGAGTTGTACTACAGAAGGAAACATAGGTAATAATGTACTGACAGATATTTGGAAAGTGGAAATTAGGGTTTGGAGAGTTGGAGAAGCCAAACAGCAAGAAAGGCAAACAGTGTGGAGACCAAGAGGTGCAGAACCAGCTCTAGAGCTGAGCGTTACATTCATATGACATTCTCTGCTTACCTACCGGCGTTTATATTTGTATCGCTTCTGCAAACTAGGTTTAAAAGGCCTATTTATGTATTTTTTGCTAATGAAAATAAAGTTTGTATAAAAAGTTAAAGCGAAAATTAGATTAAAAGAAATACGAGTGCTGGATTTAAAATCTCATGCTCTTGTACTGGATTGGATTGTAGGGAGGGGATTCGGCAGCTCGAACAGACTGGTCTTTTGTAACTATGCCCAAAGTGGGGCACCCCCGTGAAGGAAGATGAGATGAGAGGAGACAGAGGGCGGAAGACCTCTAGGAACGAGTCACCACAGTAGAGGACGGGGTCCCAGCACTTTATCAGATATAAACTCCCCGGAGGTCCATGACAGTCGTCATCCCAACTACCGTGGCCCCGAAACAGTCATGAAGCCGGTTCGGAGGCCAGAGGTCACCCTCCCAGAGAAGGGGACTCTAGGCTGGCTTGCAGAACGATATCTCGGCCCACCAGGCCAGCTCGGAGGCGTCCCACCGGCGGAGAAAGTGTTCACTCAGAATATATCATCCCGCCATGCACCGCCGAGACTTCCGCCGACATTTCTACCATGAAAGAAGTGACAGATGAGAGATGATATGAAATGATAATGGAGATGAAATGGAGGGATAAGAAATTCGGGGAAAGTAATTAACCTACTCTGCATTCGCCTGGTGACACGGGAAATCCCCGAAAAAAACCAATGGATCAGGTAGGTCGGCTACGGGAATCGAACGCGGGTCACAGACGAAACCACCTGAGCCATCCTGATCGGTGAATGTTGGCTTTAAAATTCCATGCTCTTGTATAAGGAGAGAGAGAGAGAGAGAGAGAGAGAGAGAGAGAGAGAGAGAGAGAGAGAGAGAGAGAGAGAGAGAGAGAGAGAGAGAGAGAGAGGTGGGGGACGGGGAGATAAGAATTATGGCTTACCATTTGAAAAGCCTGTATTAGATTTAGGGAGTACAAAAGTGTATTTCCATTAAGTGTGGATATTTAAATATTTGGTTTTGGATAGAACCTAAAACTTGCTCTACTTACTCGTACACGTATGTGAATGGGAGAGAAAGTAATGGGAAATGTGTTTGATCAGGAGGTAGTTGACGTGACATGGCGAAGGTAAGCAGGTGAGTGAGTCTTTGTGGCAGCAAATGGTATAAATGTTATGTTTACTAATGAGAGGTATTTCATCCGGTACATTCCTTCAGCTACAAGACAGCAATTAAACCGGTAGTAGTATTATGTTTGTTGTAACAAAGCGTTGTGCTAAGACAATGCTCCGGCTTCTCCGTGTTCTGGAGCAGCCCTCTAACCGGAAACTCCCCATGTACTCCATACGCAAACAAGCAGCAAAACACAAAACATATTTTCTTTTTGGCTAATACCCACATTTCCACGGTAGCTAACGAGGCTTTGTCTATGCTGGAGCGGAAGAACGCTGGAATTAATGTAAACATGGTGTTGACCTCTGCAGACCAAACGGTTTTGAATGCGTACTTCAGTAACATGAACTTCCAATTTGATTGAAACTGAAGCAAAATAATACGTTTCAGAAGTCAAACTTTGCTATTACAGGGAAAGCAAGCTGTTTGAAATTCACCAGAAGGCGCTGTAATTTGCCCAATTATTACGATGCTCTCGTTACTTTTCATTACATTCTGCTTGTTCAGTTGATATCTGTACCATCAACTGTTAAATAAAATCTCTCCAAAACGGAATGCGATCGTTCCGGCATTTATTTTCCGTTTACACAGGTCTCCGTCTTACAGAGGGTTGTGTTTGAATACAAAGAAATTACGGAACAGTCGCACAGGTTTACAGTGAAAGAATAATATAAAATGAAGTGTAAATAATAATAATAATAATAATAATAATAATAATAATAATAATAATAATAATAATAATAATAATAATAATAATAATAATAATAATAATAATAATAATAATAATAATAATAATAATAATAATAATAATAATAATAATAATAATAATAATAATAATAATAATAATAATAATAATAATAATAATAATAATAATAATAATAATAATAATAATAATAATAATAATAATAATAATAATAATAATAATAATAATAATAATAATAATAATAATAATAATAATAATAATAATAATAATAATAATAATAATAATAATAATAATAATAATAATAATAATAATAATAATAATAATAATAATAATAATAATAATAATAATAATAATAATAATAATAATAATAATAATAATAATAATAATAATAATAATAATAATAATAATAATAATAATAATAATAATAATAATAATAATAATAATAATAATAATAATAATAATAATAATAATAATAATAATAATAATAATAATAATAATAATAATAATAATAATAATAATAATAATAATAATAATAATAATAATAATAATAATAATAATAATAATAATAATAATAATAATAATAATAATAATAATAATAATAATAATAATAATAATAATAATAATAATAATAATAATAATAATAATAATAATAATAATAATAATAATAATAATAATAATAATAATAATAATAATAATAATAATAATAATAATAATAATAATAATAATAATAATAATAATAATAATAATAATAATAATAATAATAATAGGCTACTATATTTTCAACTCTCGTACAATAATTGTAGTTTACCGCCTAGTTTCTCTGTCCGTTTTCAATTTTCCCTTTCCATTCTGCAGCTGCCTTCATATCAACATCATTTGCTTCACCACACACAACGTTCAAAACAATGTTATGGCGTGTTTGAAACTTTCGAGCCAGACATTGGAAGCTCTGAAAGGTCTTTGCCTAATTTTCTTGCTGTCTCTGAAGCTTGAATCCGAAGCAATGGTCCAGAAATAGGAATTCTTCTAGCTCCAGCACTAACAAACCACTCGAACACAGCACAATTTAGCTCGTCATATGCTGTAGATTTTTTATGCGTTTCACGTTCCCTGCTGTTACATTTAGCCACTGTCTTTAACTGTTATTTTGTTTTCCAAAATCTCACAAATCTGAGTTTTCCCTACTTTGAAGACCATAGAACTTCTTTAGGTGAACGTTTGTTCTTTTCGTGTTCTTTAATAACCTTATTTTGTTTCCTCCAGTGATAATATCTTATGTTTAGAACTCATTTTACAGAATTTGTGTTCACAAAAACTGTGCTTTTAAAGTTCAAGTTTTCTTCCAGGCACTTGATCACTTGTAACAACAAAACTGGGAATGGACACACCGCAAAACAATTGTACTCTTAACATGCGTGATGGAAGACAGTTGAGAGAGCTAATGGTTTGTTTTCCCTTTTCTTCGAAGGATTACAGATTATGACTTTATGGTTCATGGAACTTCGGTGCAAGTGTAGTCGCCCTCAAAATTATTGCACATATTAAAATACGTTGTAACCCATTACACATAAATTAATCCGTTTTAATCAGCTTATTTACGCAAACGGTTCCCGAAAAAATTCCCGTTTCCGTGTTAGGCAATTTTCCGGCTTAGAATATAATTTTACCTGAGGAAATAGCTCCTTTCCGACATTTATTTTCCATTTTTCCAGGTTCCGGCATACAAGGGGCCGTTTTAGGCAGGTTTTACTGTATACCCATGGTAAAGATATGGCCGTAGTTGGTGTTAATTGTCATAGCTATCTTGGCAATAACCGAGTATGGTGGTACCATATGTGACCCTGTTCCGAATGCCCTCTGCTGTATCCTCTCATTTCATCCCTCCAGCGCGTAGGTACAAAAACTCTCTCATAAGTCGAGGTCCTACGCTCCGCTCTGAAATTAGTCATAGAGTCATACAGGATTATTTTGCAAAATGCCAAATATTGAGTTTAAAGCAAATACTACATGGCTAAGTATTGAGGTGTGTTGATATTAAGTGACGAGCGCTGTATTTGCTTGTTATCTCGTATATTAGAAGAGCAAAATATTAGTAACTGGCGTACAGAAATAAAAATAGAAAACTTGAGAGCTTGTTTCTGATATGAAATGTTAGCAAATTAATTATTATGCATAAATGTACATTACCACTGCAGCCGACCATGACAAAATTGTTGCTTGACAAAAGAAATTTGATTCCTTCTCGTTTCTCTTTGTTACATTATTAATTCACGTGTGATTTCTCGCGACTGCCGATGTATGACACGTTACTGTCCAGAAGACATTATTGCATCCGAACATAGAGTACATACACTGTCTTGCCTTGTATGCGCGATAGGCTTGCCTAAACAATTCCATTGTTACACATATTTTCCGATACGCCTCCACTGTTTGTTAAGTAGTATTTGCTACTCCTTGTTTGGGATAGAGGTGGTTGTGTTCCACGTTTGCATTTATTTGCAATTGTTTTGATGTTTACATAAGTATTACACACTTTTTAATTGTATTTAGAACACTGTTTTCCATAAAATGCAATCCGGTGTGATACTTAGCCCTGGGAAGTAATTTAATCAGTTTGTGTTGCTTCAAAATAAGATTTCATATACTGACTGATTGAACCTAGTAATTCCGATTGTAAGATAGACAGTAGTTCAGTTTAGTATAAGGTAGGTTTCTTATAGTCATGTCAGTGGGTAGTCAAAGTGCTTACTTCCATCATTTGTTATTTAATCTGTAGATGGAAGCATTCTACTACAGAATATAATTCTTCTAATGATTTTCGGAGGGAAATGTGACTATCTCCAGGTTTTTATGTCACTTAATGTTCTTTGTGACGTAGTGGTGCACGACGCAGCCTCTTCTTCGGAACATTACACTTCTGAAATTCGCACACAGGCTGCTCTAATCTCTCCTGCAGTATCAGCACTTACTGCACATGATATAGCCTATGTTCCACTACGTTCTAGAAAGAGGAGACGCTTTCAAAAATATTTTGGTCAATTTCGATGGCATTTTCGGTGTTTAGGCTGGACAAGAGCACGACATATCTCTTTATCTCTCTTACCACCAGTGCCGATCTCCCAAAGCTTGAGTAGATGCTGAATCATAGTATTATCTCAGTTATTTGTCTAATAATCCATATTTGGTTATCATGGAAAGGAAGGAAACTTACACATATATTGCCATCTAATAATTGGATAATTTAATCCACAGTAACAAATTCAAAAACACTTATGGTAACCGAAATTAAACGTAAGGAATTTATGTCAGCAAAATCTGTGGAGGGTGCTGTTACTACCCAAGTGAGGTGGTGCCGTCAATGTTTAATATTTTTTTTATAACGGATTATCATTTAGAGATGTACTTTATAAATAATGAAGTACATTAGAGGATTTTATGAAATTGGAATTTTAGTAATTTAAGGACATTAATATTCAATATTTACTTTGTAAAGATGTTTAATTTGTAAATTAAAATGAACTGAATTGTGACTTGTATTCGGAAGGTGCTGAATTCGATTTCCGTGGTTGACCTTCTTGACCATTTTTTTTTTTTCAGGGGCTTCCATACTAAGCGAATCATCCCCCGAATCTTCTGTCCCTGCATTTCATTTCGCCTTTTACCCTGGTTGGGCCTTTTAGGGTTGCAAATATCGACAAGAGAGTTACGCGACAAGGAGAGAGGATGCTCTCAATAAAATCTACACCACCCCAGAATAAGGGAGATCTTCCAGTCTCAAGCCCCCCAGTTGTACCAGTTACTACCGGAGAGTTTCAACCTGGAAACCTTTAGGGACTCCGCACTTTACTCCGCCGTGCCTCTTGATTCGGCCACTCTCTGTCTCCTCTCAGCTCACCCTGAGGTGTCCCTCACAGGGGCACATCGAAGATCAGAGAGCAGCAGCGTGCATCCTCGTGCAGCCGTATCTTACCCGCATGCACGCTAGTGCACTCGAAAATGCTAACGGGTAAGTAGCGGTGCAGTGACGGCTTATCCGTAATATCATACAACTCCTTAGTCACATTCAGACATAATCGAAGCATACAATGTTCACATGTATTTAAATAAGTATATTTAATGAAATTAGCATACCAGTTATTCAGCCGCTTCTTTTAGGAAATTAATAGGCTAACATAAATATATAATATACTCTAGGACAGTCTTATTAATGCTGCACCATAAAGAACTAAATAATAATAATAATAATAATAATAATAATAATAATAATAATAATAATAATAATAATAATAATAATAATAATAATAATAATAATAATAATAATAATAATAATAATAATAATAATAATAATAATAATAATAATAATAATAATAATAATAATAATAATAATAATAATAATAATAATAATAATAATAATAATAATAATAATAATAATAATAATAATAATAATAATAATAATAATAATAATAATAATAATAATAATAATAATAATAATAATAATAATAATAATAATAATAATAATAATAATAATAATAATAATAATAATAATAATAATAATAATAATAATAATAATAATAATAATAATAATAATAATAATAATAATAATAATAATAATAATAATAATAATAATAATAATAATAATAATAATAATAATAATAATAATAATAATAATAATAATAATAATAATAATAATAATAATAATAATAATAATAATAATAATAATAATAATAATAATAATAATAATAATAATAATAATAATAATAATAATAATAATAATAATAATAATAATAATAATAATAATAATAATAATAATAATAATAATAATAATAATAATAATATATTACGTCTAATAATAGTAATAAACAAAATCACAATAGACAATACAGTAACAACAACCGCACTGTTCCTGTCTGTTGGTGTCCTGGAACTGGTCCAGTATTCTTATTCATTTATAACCTTCTAATTTGTGGTAATCACTAGCATGACAATTGTCGTAGTGGCGCTGGATACACATTCGCATCACATTCAGGACCTTATTGCATATTAGTCATCGCGCAATATTATCAAATGGTGTAAAAATATGCTTTCTCTTATGAAGGGTTAAATAACGTTGGGGTAGAAGACCGTGAACATGCAGCCAGCTTGTACACAATGTCCACACACAGTTAACTAACGAGCTTATACTGATCACCCCATAAGCTAGCAGGTTGCCTCTCTCCCTCTCCATCCCTCCCAAACCTCATTTAAGACGCACAGCCGATAAATAGAAGACGCCAATATCAGAAAGAAGACAGAAAGACCATAGACAGAAAGAGAATACCAGGAGAGAGAAGATATATATGGAGAGTATTAGAGCGGACAGATGCAACTGATTATGCAGAAGCGGAGAGATGACTACCCGGATGTCTGGAACTGACGAATTAGCTCCATCTACTGTTGCCAGTCCCTTTAGGAGATGGATACCAGTAGGAGGAAGCTTTAGATACCAGATGCAGAAGAGGAAATTTTTAAATTGTAGGAAACAGTCTTTCGTAGATTGCTATAAGAATTAAAGCTGTAGTAGAAATGTAGATTTGATTTATATTGTTGTTGTAGAAGTAAAGTAGAAAAAGACTGTTTTAGATAGATTATATGAATAGATTTGTAAGGTTACTGGAATCCCGTAATCTGTAGGTTTAGTTAGTTCGTTAAGGTAGAAAGTAGATTATATCTGTAAAATTTGCAAATTATTTTGTGAAATCTGATTCAGAAGTTAATAAAGTTAAAAATGAAGTTTGCATAATGAGGCCTGATATATATTCCAGAATACGGGCTATTAGATAGATAGATAGATTTTATTTTATTTTTATTTTTACCCCTCCCGCACTATAGTGCATTCGCTGGTGCACTGCTTACCCAATACCCATTTTAGTGTATCGTGAAGACCGCTGTCGTAGATCCACAAAGTATCTTAATACATCTATATAACACCTTGAAATCTGGTTATACTCTTATACCATCTGCAAGAAAATACTTAATGGTAGAGCAGTAAACTGCCTAGGAATTTCGGTTCAAGACCTTACATAAACCAATTTTCCCTACAGGTTTATTAACTCTAAATATCCAACATTCTAAAATTTATTATATTTATAGCGTAATCTATAATTTTCTGCAGACAATAAATCTGAAGTTTGTAAAATCCAGCCTGGATTTCTCATTTCAGAAGTGTGACTTTTGGCCACACATGTTTGGCACATACGTGACATGTGAGTACTACAATTAAGGTTAACTAAAATAAATCGCTTCAAATTGAGTTTATAGCTAAATATTTCCGACTTCATGACTTTTGTAACTAAAATAAGCACGGCATTGAACCAGTCCTGCCCTAAATGGCTAAAAACCGACTGGAGAAAACTAGACTTCTCTACCAGACGCTACCGCTTGGGCATCTCTCTCGGCACCGGAAATACGTGTTCTGAGACCCACTGAATTCTTTAAAAAAAAAAAAAAAAAAAAAAAAAAAAAAAAAAAAAAAAAAAAAAAAAAAGCATTCTAAAAATAGTAATATTATGTCTGGTTTTTTGTGTGTATGTCTGTGTGTCATTAAAAATAAATAAAATGTGAAGATGTTAAAAACAATCCCATATACCATAACATCTACCCTTTATATAAAAACTATGTGGATTTTTTAAAACTAAAACTATATCTGACAATTTTTATTAAAATAGCACCTGCTTAAAATATGTTAATTATAAATTGTGTGTGTGTGTGTGTGTGTGTGTGTGTGTGTGTCGTGTGTGTGTGTGTGTGTGTTTATTCTGGACGACGTTTGTATAATTTTACAGAGGGTGAATAAGAAATGAATATAAAAATTTCATCAGTTAATGTAAAATAAATTATTATACCTCTGTATCTACAAGCTAGAGGAGAAAAACTGTAGGTTTCTATCCAAACAGCTTGATTAAGCTACTATAAAACGAGAAAACAAAAGACAGTAAATCTCTGGCGTGATGTTAATTGAAGAGCATTCTAAAAAGTGCATAAAAGAGAAAAATTAACATTCTAGCCAACAACAGCCTATATAATAACATTATCTTGGCGTGTTTGTGTTTTTTCGGTCCTGTTCAGCAAAAAATTACATTGCACTTACATTAAGGCTGGCAACGGTACAAAGAGGGAGAGAGAAACCATAGTAGGTCATGACAAAGAAAAGCCCACTAATGATAATAATGTCAACTAATGCAATTCACGGTGCATGTGCAGAGGATGTTGTAGGATAATGAATTATTTTTATCTGTCGAGATAAATCCGCCCGCGTTTTCTCACAGCGGAACAGTGCAAGGTATACAAAAAACAAGACAAAAGAATCTGGAATATAATAACGTTGCCATGGTGATTTGGCTGACCAGTGCGCCTGCGCGGGACCGAGTACACTACAGTACAAGCGTGGAACCAGTGAACCATTCATAAATGGCTGTAATTACGGGTTGCATTTTATTTTCCAAGGAAACAAGAATAGAAAAAGAATTGCTTATCGTGTAAAACGCTGCGCTGGAAATTGTTTCCTGTCCTATACCGGCCAATTAAGTAGCGGTGTGAAAACGTTTAGGCTTCGTAAAATGTAATGTTATTATATAGCCGTAATTAGCGCTAAAAGGGCTTATAGCACCGAGACGATACGTGACACACCTGGTTTTGTTGTATAGGTAAATTCTCCAAAGTACTGGTGATGCAAATGTACTTTTACGGGTTGCATTCGCTTGACTATATCTACTAGCGATTATTTATTTGCATATCTCGTCAACAAATCTTTGATTTGAAAACATTTTTCTATGTACGTTGTGCTAGCAAAACAAACTTTGCCAAAATTGTTTCATTGTACTAGGGGGAACACAGAAATCTGAGGTGATAGTCAAGCGATATATAAATCAACCGAGCCATTCAGATTCCGGGGATATAAATAGGAGTCCTGGTCCTTCAGGCTGGGAGTTGGGCACTAGGCTAACTACTTAGTTCCACAAAAAAAAAAAAAGTTAAATAAACCTCAGATAAGCCTCGAATTGGAAACAATAATGGCAGTGGAGACGGAAGGCAGAAGATAGAGATGAATGCAGGCAAAAATTGAGGGAGGATGAAGCCCAACAGTGGCTGTGAAAGAAATTTAGAGGTAAATATTGTGTGCTTAAACGTGACTTACATTTGTATAGTAAGATCTAGTCTCTTACAGTTTATTACCGAGCGGGATTACTCAGGAGGTCTGTGGTCCACATTCGGGAGGCCCGGGTTGGATTCCCTTGGCCGACCTACCTGGCCCATGGGTTTTTTTGGGGGTTTTCTCGGACACCAGGCAAATGCTGGATATACTAATTACATCCGCCAAATTTCCTGTCCCTCCATTTCATCTCCATTGTCATTTCACATCATCTCTCATCTGGTGGTATCTTTCAGGGTAGAAGTGTCGGCAGATGTCTCGGTGGTGCATGGCAGGATGATGTAGTCTGAGTGATCCTCTTCCTCCGGTAGGTCGGTTGCCGGTTGCTGGGTCCGTTTCCGAACCACAGTAGGGGGAATGTCCGTTGTGCAGGCCTGCCGGGGGAGGTTTCCACCTAAGGAAAATGTAGGGACGCTGCCTTCTGCACTGTCGTGACTGCTTGGGAAGACCGCCCTCTGTCTCCTCTCGTCTCATCCTTCCTCTCGGGGATGCCCCAACTGGGGGCATAGGTTCAATAAATCAAGACTGGTCGCAGTGCCAAATCCCCTCCGTAATAATCCTAAATCCCAATCCTACAGTTTATTAGTTATTCAGAAGTCTTAAGTCATTAAGAGCAAAATGTCTTCTACGTAAAGTATAGTTTGAACATTTTAGAGTAGCATATTTAGAGGTTATTCAAATCTGTACTTTTAGAGTTACGCTGTTCGCACAGTTTTTTCCCCAACGAGCTTGTCAAATGTCTGGGTGGATATACTTTTTCTATTTATGTAGAGAAAATAAAACTTTTAAGAATTAAAGTTGTTAAATGTTTCCTGCAGAATGCGATTGGAAGCATTTGAAATTTGGCATGCAGAAGAATGAAGCAAGTAAAATATACAGAGAAAATACGAAAATGAAACGCATAGAAAGACTGGGAAATGTAAGACGAACACCAAAACTGATCAGGAAATGGAAAAGAAATAGGACTGGATTTCGAATGAAAATGGGTTTTAATCCACGAGAGCGTGGCCTAGCGACCGTATTTACTTTCAATGTATTTTATTCGACATTTGATTTTTCTTACACTTTAGAACATTAAAAACGTTCCATAGGAAGTCGTTTGTAACCAATCCTGTTTACATTTTCAGCAGAAATTCACAGAGAATGGACGTCTAAAACTGGCATATGGCTTTTGTTATCCTTCGTTATTCAAGATACGACACAATTAATTCGAGCACTGCAGATGTTTTACAAGATTTTTAAGGATATTTTAAAGAAAAGTCCCTCATTCCAAAGTACCCTTTACATTGAAACTTTTCCGTTGTTTTATATTTTCTGAAAAATAACTCAAAAGTTTATAGTTACAATATCTTTTGTTAAATACCCAATTTATTCTGTAATTCCCTCTGTTTATTCTCTTACAATAGGATAGGATAGTCAGGAGGAGGGCGTCACCACATTGGATCTCACCACCGCGTAGTTCATTTCGTTGTGTCTTACGTGGGAAGAAGGGAAAACGGAGATTCACAAAGGGCGACCAGATCTGGAGGCAATGATGTACGCTAGCAGGACGGGATAACGAATTCAAACAATACCAGTCCTGACGCCGGCACCCGGGGGACTACAACCCGGGGGTTTTCAGGAAGGGGCAGGAAGAAATCCTTTACCCAGCGCGAACTCAACCGTCATGCCGCCATGCACCGACCGCCGTCTGAAACACATGAATGCAAAGCAGATGAAAGGAATTGATATGCACAGAAAATTTGTGGTAGAAAAGGATTCACCTACAACATTGAGAGGAAACAACCTGAGGGTCAGGTAACCGGCCCAAAGAGGTGATTTATACACTCTTTGAGCAGATAAGAAAAACAGAGCTGCCATGACTAATGTTACAATGAACAATAAAGCAAATTTAAAAAGAATATCCGATGAACAGCTCTTGCTTGACTTTCTGTAATTTTAAAAAATGCTTATTCTAATATTTCCTGTAACGATTTAAACTACTATATGTATGTTAAAATATTTTCATGACAAATGAAAGGCATGAGAATAAGCCTCTCAAGTCCACTTCATTCTGAATCACTTTTGTGTAACTGGTGAGCCGTAAGAGATAGACAAGATCTTACTGCACCAAAAATGTAGAAGTGTTATGGCATATAATTGTATGTCGTTTTTTAGTTACTACTTTTAAGGTATCTATTGTTGTTGGCTTGAACTTTTCAATACCTATACTTATCTCAAATGGATACTCATTCGTTTGTCTTTCTCCTCATCCAAAGAGAAAGAACTGTAAAACCCATCTCATAGTGTCCAGCTCTTGAAAGAAATAACTACCACTTCAGTCTATTGCAGATCTCTGTTTCCATTTTACGCATAAAAATAAAAGTATTTCTACAAAGTTTAATCTGGATTAAGACGAAATAAATATAAGAATAGGCATCCGTATCAATTTTATATAAAGTGGGTAAATAAAGCTAAGTGGAGTAAAACATAACGTGTTTTAAATTTCAGTGTCGGTTTATAAATCCTTACAGTAATTTTATAAGCCATTTTCTAACAGTTTTAGGCCAGTTCATTATAACTTTTAGTTCCAACTGGTGCTTGGTTGCAAAATAAATGACACATTTTCCAGATCGTTTATCTTGAAGGACTATGTTTGTTCATAATGTGACAGCAGTTGAACTTTTACTAGTACGAATAATTATTTTAAGAGGCAGCTGCAGTTTTGCAGTTAATTCAAATTAGCATTTGAATAACACAAGGCAGATGTCACAGACACATAACGTGTCAATCACTGGAAGATAGCTTTTTGAGTCTCCAGGTGAACTTAACAGGGAGCTCACCATATAAGGCGATGCAACTTTTGCTGTTTGTCAAAATTATCATTAGCTGGACATCACGCTAAATTGCTATACGTAGTTGCTTTGTGCAGTCAAGTTAGGTATCATTTTATTAAAAACAGCAAATGTGACTGGAAGCATTATTTCTGAGGCCTGTCAACGCCTACTGTAACAAAAATGTGTTGTCACCTGCCAAGAAATAAGCAATGTATTCTACCTACATGAAAAGAACTTAACATGTACTTGTACCATGGTTACAAGAGAGAATTGTAGTTATACACAATATGTGCCTCGGGAGATCAAAGTAGACGTAAACAAAACCACGTGCATTTTGACCGCAGTGCTCCTTCACGGTTTCCTTGACACTTACGCCTTCTAAATAGTACCTCGAGAAAGTACTAATACTAAGGTTTAACATTTCCCTTCATTTCTTCTAAAGCACAACTATTTACTACTAAGCATAGCTCAGTTATAAAACTAAATGAATTTGTAACTACCTAGCTTATACGGCTTAAATGGGGGCTGGGAAAGGGAACAAGGAAAAAACAAAACAGTATCGAAGAAGCGAACGTTAAACAAAGGTGTGAAAACCCCTTACGAAGTGGTGAATAGACTATACTATTGAAGGTGTTTAATAAGTTCTGCGAGAAATAGCCAGAACTTACTATAGATAAAATAGTGTTTACCGATGTGTCAGTTTCAAATATTTACAGCGCACGCAAAGAAATATCCACAGTTAGTGAGGTTAGAACTCCCGGTAAGAAGAGACCAATTTCCAGTTCAGTTTAGAGGGATGCGATGACGCAAGTAGCATTTAATTTCCGCGATTAGTGTGCTGTGTTTTATCTATATTTATATGGAATAAATATGTCCCTTTAATGATTGAAAAGGCTTATTATAGATAGCGACAACTGTATTGTATCATGGCGGACGCACGTGGCCGAGGAGTGATACAAATCGTTATTTGTTCTTATGTACTTTATTTACCTTGTGAGCAAACTGCAGGTTATACAATGGCAGCTCCAACATATATATTGTCAACGATCGCATTGTTTCGTTGCTGCCGCAAGTCGCAGCCGGCGCGTGGGTGAGCTCTGAATGCCTGCCGAGAGAGAGACAGAAACAAAGAGAGAAAGAGACAGAGTGATGTCTGGATAGTTCTTTCTTTCTCTTGTCACCACGAAGGGCCTTGAAACGTCGGCGGCTTTCTAGAATAATGAACGGAGGTATAAAAGCTCGCAAGTGTTAGAGCGCAGTCAGTTGCTAGTGGGTTGTTAATTGAGTGTGCAACTGTGCAGTATGAGAGTTGTGCGAGGGTTATTGAACTGTACCGCTATGAATTCTTTTGTTTACGTGTGGTGGGAGTAACGAGACGACCTTAAAGACTGCATTGGTCTATGTTACGTCATTTTGCTGCTGTAAGGGGTGTACAAAGCGTCTTTTTATTGCAGTAAAGAGCATTTTAAATTTTCTACAAACCATACTTTTAATTCTATGAACCCACAAAGTCACACCCAGGAGGAAGGGATGAGTGAAGGAACCGTATGTCACAGAAAGTTCTTAACAGTTCCAGGCTCGAAAAATCGTTCCATTGCTGGAGAGAAACCCAGAGCAGGCCTCTAGTGTTCAGAGAGTATTTTTGAGCAAGCATTCACGCCATATTTCTGCACCAATATATATCACAGAACTTAGAAGCACACTTAAAATACCACTTAAAAGTGATGGAACGAAAGTCGTGTAAATGAGAAACCGCTCCAGCAATCGCCTACCGATCAGAAAAGCCTCGAAAAACCGAGATCAGAGTGGGCGGTAGAGGGAATCAAACCGTCGGCTTTTTATAGGAGAATTAATATAAAAATCTGATGTATTGTATTCATAAGACTTTCTCTACCTATTGCACAGGAAATATTCTCATTCAATCTAAGTTTTTCTTTCTATTTCATCTTAACCGAAATATAGCTTTGGAGAAATAATTTCGTTTCACATTTCACTGGGTGCAAGGAGAACAGTAGAAACCGAATCTACAGTCAAATGTTTAAAATTGGGTGCTTGAATGCTGTATTCCATGCTCTTTCCATTACATCACAAGAAACAACTGAATAGTAACAGCACTTAAAAATGACAAAGGCATTGAAGAATTTGAGTCAATAGTTGTGAATATCTCGGACCTATCTCATGCTGAAAAAGAATTCTTTGAAATAATTTGTGAGCTTTAAAGAGTTCTACATTTTTATGTAGTACGTTTTTATCTATCATTTATGGTTTTAACATAACCCATGGCGTAATAGACCAAAGTAGGAGTGAGCCCGCCAACCTGAGCGCCAGCCTCACGCTCGCATACGCAAGACAGAGGTAGGCGATCATCCAACCGATACGGGGAGATGTGGTCAACATCTCGGCACCCCCAGCCGGAATGTTGGCTCTTTAGATCAGGGTTCGCTACCTAGCGCACCTCCTCAATTTCCTCACGATGCCAAGTGGATACCGGTCCTATATCCGGGGCTTAAAATCCGCACTCCAACCCCGGGTTCGATCCCGGGCGCATTCCGAACGCAGGGAACCAAAGCACATGCTCTAGTCACTACGCCACGGCGCAAGACTATTTATGGTTTAGCCGATTTATAAAAGTACACAAAGATTCCCTTCCTAAAGAAGAGGACCTCCCAACCTATTTGCAGAAAATTCAAGATAAGAGGTCTGTTCAAAAAGAATGTCGAATTTTGAGTTTTTTCAAAAAGTATTTATTTATTCATGAATATTTATTTTGTGACCTTAAAAATAATCCCCACCAGTATTATACACTTGTACCAATGGTTTTTACAATCCTCGAAACACTAAAACATCATTTTTATGATCTTGTTCAGCTCCTCCTTCGATGCCGTTTTTACCTCCTCAATCATCCTTTAATGGGCCTCTTCAGTTTTAGGAACAAAAAAAGTCACAGGCATCGTAAGTATGTTGTTTTGGCCAAAACTTCACGCACAAGCAACGATGTGTAAGCAGGGGCGTTATCACTGTGCGAAAGCCTATGTTTGTTCTTCCCCAAATCCGGGAGTTTCTGGCGGATTGCTTCACGCAAATTGGACATACCTTCCAGGTAATATTCCTTGTTCACCGTTCTACCCTGTGGCAAGAACTCATGTTGCACCATGCCCCTCCAATCGAAGAAAACTTGAAGCAAATCTTTCACATTTGACCGAACTCGGTCTTGGCTCATGTGGCAGCATCCATTGGGATGGTTGAGCTATTCCACGTCATCACCATAAACCCATGTTTCGTCACTAGTTATGACACTCTGGAGAAAATTTGGGTCGTTGGGGACAGAGTTCAACAGCTTCTTAGCAGCGTTAATGCTATGGTGCTCTTGGTCGAAATTGCGCAATTTTGGTACGAATTTTACGGCAAACAGTCTCATGCCAAAATCATTGGTCAAAATCGAACGGCACGAGCCAATCGATATGTTTAGATCCTCAGAAAGTTCTCTAACGGTGATTCGATGATTGGGCAATACTATTTTCTTCCCTTCTTCAGTATTTTCGTCTGTTGACGAGCTCTTGCGTCCGAGACGCTCTTCGTCGTTAACATCTTCTCGACCCTCTAAGAACCTTTTGCGCCATCGATAAATGTTTCTTTGATCCAAGGTAGCTTCACCATATGCCACATTTGGAATACATCCGTGCACTTGATTTGATACAGATCCTTTATTCCATTTTTTGGAATAGGCAAAAATCGAAGGCAAGCCAAAACACGTCCAAGCAAATTATTGTCAGCAATTAACTGAACATTCAAAATGGCCGAGCTTGCTAACATAAGTGAAGGACATGAATACGAACATAAAGCCACTATACAATCGAAAATCGAATATACGTAGCCCGCGAAAACTCGAAATTCCCAATACTTTTTGAACAGACATCGTATAGGCCGTTTATCCTAGTGTTAAACTTTAAATGGAGGCCAAGGAGATTTGAGCAGAGATCGTGACATATCTGGAGGAACACCAACAAAGTGGGAGTAATTATATTCGATACTAGCGCCACTAGCGTAGAGTGGAATTTATACTTCACAATGTACTCTTGTTTTTCTAACCATAATTACCCTGTATTCTGCTACACACACAGCAAATATGTGTCAGGGTCTGTTGAGATCATTTCGTTTATAATAATAGTAAATGTGGAAATCATAAACATTTTATATCGTCGTTCAAAACAGCTACATCTTTAGTGGAAATTTGAAAATTGGTAATTTGAAAATAAAATAAAAAGGTTGTAATTTTATGAAAGAAAATAAATGTCCAATACTTACATTCACGCCGCATTCTATGCCCATTTACCACAACTTATTTATACAGTATTATGAAAGTATAATTAATTAAACAAACTACTTTGGTTGGTATTTTTAAATACTTTGTCATTTTAACACCTGATTTCACACATCAAAAATTTACGTACATTAGATAATATATTTCAGCATGCAAATTTATTTCTAATTGTATTACTAACATTTATTATTATACTCAATTTTATTTAAACTTATACTGATATTAAAGGTTGTTTGGATTTTAGGAATTTTCTTTAAAATCTTCGTGACGTGTTTTTCAGAAGATAGTTCACTTAAATGCTAAATGGGTGCTTAACCAATTTGCGTTGTTGAGTATCAGATCACAATATTTTTTTTATCCTAACACTACATTACAATACTCGATCTGATGAATTCATGTGACAGTAATCAAGTCTCTTTTTGAAATACAATCCGTTAAGAAATTTGTGATCGTAATTTTTTCCCCTTCTTCTGGAAAGTTTGTTAGGTTCCTTTTTCTTTTCAAATCAAAGGTTATTGTGCATTCAACCGTCTATTCTAACTCAAAATAAATGCAATTCAATAACAGCGAAGGGATCCTATTGTTTATCCTACTTTATTATGCTGTTTACCATACTTTCTGAAATTAACTCCTGCTTCAGGTTTTATATTCCAAAACATAATCTGATTAAAACTTGATTAAGAACATCTAATTAAGAAATATCGCTTAGTCAACTTTGATGTCTAATGTCAAAAAGTATTCTAAACGATTTTCTACGGTCATACATGTGTAGGTATGAAATGAACGCGACGATTTTGTACGTAGGTAGTGATATACAATAAACAGAAAATCAAACTTTATTTCTGAATCTCCATTTTCATATAGTTTTTTGATTTGTAATTATAATTTTAAATACCGAACCTAATACTTGTGCATTAACTTATCAAACATATTTCATACTGATACTCACAATATAATTTGTTCAGCGAAATGCCTAGAAAATTTCACCATCTGAAAGCATTTTAGAAAATACGGTATCTCAGCCACTTCACTGACACTACCTGACTAAAAATTAATTTTTAAACTGCTGTTTTGGTTTAACCTTCTCTTTTCACACTCAGTTATTTTTAAATTTTGTCATAGTTACAGGGAGGGGATAACGCAGGCTAAGGGATATTTAAATATCCCTCAAATACCTCAAAAAATGTAAAAATATATCAGAGTTCAAAGCATTCCCTCACTTCCGATTGGGTTATATATTGCCATGAATTTTCCAATGGCGAATTTCCGCTCATTTCATTCCATCCATCATCTAGGGCAGGAGAGCGCAAAGGACACTGCGTCTGTGTTGAATGTCCCTTGAGAAGACCTGTAAGTCTTCGTTGGCATATTCAGGTGGTTAATAGGGGCATCAAAGGGGTTACTCAAGGAACCTAATTTTCAATTTGTGAATGTTAGGAACCCCATTGCACTGCTATCAGATCGGCCGCCTTTGTTAATTTTGTCTTATCCCTTTGTTCTGGTGAAACACATAAAATATTTTAGCTGTGACACTGTTACACAAGCACTCACATATGTACGATGTGAGGTGGAACAGAAAGTAAAAAATAATAAAGCAGAAAATGCATATTTTTAGCTATATTTATACATGAAGAGCTCCTAAAATTTCGGATACACTTAATAAATGAAAAATTTAACCTTTTGTTTCCCTTCGTATATGTTATTTTAATAAAAAGAATACTAATAACAAAGTTTGCTAACTTTAAATTAAATCAAAGCCCTATGCACCTGATGTTTTGAGAATTTCAAGCTTCCCAGTGAATCTAATTAAATTCTTCACAGTTTTTTCGATTTTAATGAAATAGGAAAACACGTTCGTCTAAAATACCGGGACGAACACAAAAACTCCGCTAGTTATTTAACATTTAGAGTTTAGCAAGTGGGATTTTCGCATATGCAGCACTCTTTTTCCCAGTAAATCTAAATAAGCGTGGCTGACTGCATGTTGCTCATTTCATGTAGGTATATCAAATCTACGTAAAATATTACAGAGCGCGCGCAGGCAGCGGTGGTTTGAAACAAATGACACTCGTTACTAACAAAACAAAACAAACACGCCACAGCGCTACCATACACTCTTTAGAAAGACAAATATTTCATGCTGACTACAAGTACATAGCGAGGTTTGCCGTAATGAAATGCAGATTGTGTGCGGCCACATACCATGTGTGGCTCGCCACGGCTGTTGTTGTTTATTTGTCGGTTCTTAATTATTGTTGGCGGAGGTCCTTGTTTTCCATAAACCACCAGTAAACAGCCCACTGTTATATGAACTGTCCAAATGTCCGTGTATTATCACGAGGTCTTTGGACCATACGTGCGCCATGCCCCATGTGGCGACAGTGTGGCGAACCACAATACTTAAACTCAGTCATTTGCTCAGTTGGTAAACCTACTGCTGCTTTCACCTTCGTTATTTTAGAACATTCTTGAATTTTCTCTGCCCCTTTCTAGACATAAGCGAAGGAAAAATCAATATCCAAAGATGTCAGATGAATATACAGCTTTGAGGTGTAAAGAATGCCTAAAAATAAGGAAAACAAACGATCATAAAATTCTATGTATTGAAGCTAACCACATACATAACAAATACAAAAACGAACGATATAAACATAAGTTGTGTTAGGCATTTCTGTATGTTAGAAATGCTATTTTCTCACCTAATAACATGTCTATCGAGAATCAGCCAGATATAGTAATTCAATGTCTACAAAATCTTAAGTTGTATTCTTTTCTAAATAGTTGTTTCATTTAACTTTTGTGGGGTTTATTGAGTGTCTTCACCAATATGTTTCGTGGTAACGGAAAAGGGCGGTGAGAACAGATTAATGTGCTATAAATCAAATGCAGCCAAACATCAAACCCAATGTCGGGAATTGTAAACCATATTTAATATGCGTCCCTAATCGCCAGCAGCATTTCACGTCCCTTTTATTTATGATGGGATTTCCTAGCAACTCTGGGACAATCAATTATGTGCATACCTTTTGGTATTTTGAACCCGCAAAATGTTCTTTGTATTCGATATCCTGGACAGACTTCCGCTCATGGCCAGCATTAACATCTTTAATAAGGATCTTCATGGCCTCCCCAACGTTCCGCATCGTTACTTCTCCTGCCACAATGTACATTCTTCAAGTTCATGTTCCTATGGTTGACGTCCACTCCATTTTTTATTCCAATTTATTACTCACTTAACTTACATTTCTGTATTTTCCGCCCAGCCACCCCTTTTTACTCTCACTACTTACCTTGTTATATGAAATTATTTTAATCTTCAAAGTGAAGACCATTACATTTTGAGCCACCTTACAGTGAGGTTTGCTATTCTGCGACGGTTTTGTAGTTTATAATGTGAAGAATTCTTTGATACAATTCCAAATAGGTCAATGTTTTCCAAATTTCTTCCACAGTGGCCTGATGGATCAAAATCTGGAAGCAGTAGCCCATTACTTCCGATTCCTGAAGTTTGTCCGTTATTTGAGCAGTATAAAGGTTTCCACTGTCGTGCTGCAAGATTACTTGTTTCTGTTAATTAATACCAGATATTTCTGACTCGAAACTTGATTAATGCATATCATTTGTTGAGAATAAAGGTCAATATCAGCCGCGAGTCCGTTTGGCACAAATTTCTAGAGAACCACACCTTGAAAGTTCCACCAAACGCATTTGCACATTTGCATCCTGATTGGTATCCAATCATTGTTTCCAGGTGTCAGACTTTCGACAATACAACCAATTTTTATCACATGTGACAATTCCCCTAATAAATCTGACATCAAAAGAATTGATGATAAGGTGACGACAGATGTCTATTACACGTTGAATTTGAACAGATGCCTTTCATGAGGAGTAAACTTACAGCTTCTAAACTATATTTTAAGTATCTTGTATACTATTGCTTATGAATATACTTTTAGAATATTTAAAGAATATAATAATAATTAGATAGCGAGGCGTGATATATTTAATTCGCTCTGACAACCTCCGAGTGCTTGTCTGTGATTTTCTTCCAAATCTCTGTGTGTATTCTCATTATCCCGTAACTTGGCTCTCCAGAACCCTGCAAGTCTATATTGTTTTTGTCTACATTATTGAAACCTTGGAACCATAGTTGTGTCACTCGCTCACTAACACCATCTTCAAATGTTGTTTCCAGTAGTGTTTCAGAAGATTCTAACCTCAAACTTTGTCGCCCCCACTTTAGAACCTTGTATAACATATTGCTGGCTGCCAATATGTTAACATTGGGAGTAATAATAACAGCCTAAAAATAGTATTTACTTACCAAAATAAAGGTACATGCTAAAGAAACAACCCAATAGCTGAACTGGACTGGAGCTACGGAGGGGATTCGGCACGGAAGTCCAAACTTGATTTATTGTATCTATGCCCCCAAGTAGAGCACCCCCAAGAGGCAGGATCAGGCGAGAAGAGAGAGAACGGCCGTCCCAAGGAGCCACGATAGTGCAGAGCGCAGAATTCCTACACTTTACTAGTTGGGAACTCCCCGGTAGGTCGGTACAATAGGCATCCCGCCATACCCCCCTTAGAGGAGGGGATCCGTCCCCTTCAGCTGCCATGGTGCGGATGCTGCGGACGCCTAGCACTCGTGTGTTACTACACTCTGAAGTTACTACAGAAACCTTGAGCCGAACGTTCGAGCCCCTCCCTGTTGGGAGTTTTTCGGATTAGTTTGGACCCGACCTGGCAGTGGTTCCCGATACTCGTGGGAGATCGGGGACGTCTGGTTTCAGACGAGGTTGAGGGAAGCTTTAAATTCCCGGGGAATAGCCTGCAGAGTTAGTAGTCGGTGTGCTAGATCACCAGGCGCCCCTATCGAGGGATTCGGTAGTCTTCCCGTATGGGTTGACGCGCGTAAGTGACGTATCCACTTCCACCCTGTAATGGGGGGGGGGGCTGTTAGTCTCTAGGTCTTGTCCTGCTGGAAAGACCCTCGGAGTAACGCGGGCGCCTCTTTTGAAGACAGTTGGTACTCTCCCGGATTTTAGAGAGTGGATGTTTTGCGTCCAAATAGATTCTCTCCCTTACATCCCACTATACTGTGGTCCGGAAACGACACCACCAAAACAATCTCCTTTAAAGAAGCACATGATTGAAATATTTTCATGAAAAGCATAAATTTATAATATATATACTGAAAAAGATAAAATACTTGGTAAGTATAGCTACCTTTAAAAGGGTTAAATATATGCACATATATGAAGCTAATGTGTTACATTTACATTAGCTTTTGAGATACCTTTCCCTCTTAGAGTGACAATAAAATAATAATTATGATTTAGCAGTTGAAGGAATATGATCAACCGCCTTTACATGACGTTTACAACTCATAGAAAAAGCCTATTATTCCCCCTATTTGCTGTCAATCTCAATAAATTGATATTGGACACTAAAGTATTCATTGTAGATGCAGTTTGCTAAAGAAATAGCCAAATATTTTAAAATCAAATCGCTATGTGATGACTTTGAAATTCCGTCCTCGTTGCACGGGCACCAGTACAAGTGAATAGTTAGTTACTTGAAAATTCAACCCAATAACAAAAAACGTGCAGAAAATGAATAACAGCAAAATCATTTTTATTGCTTCATTTTAGTAACTTCCTCAAGTTCTTTAGTACCATCAGAAGCCTGACTTTTGAAACAACTTGACTAGTTTTTTAATTGTCTTACATTGAAGCACATGCACATTCACTCTCATACCATTACGAGGGTGGTCTGAAAAATGTCCGACCTAATGAAGATATAATACATTTTTTTCAGATATTTTATTTTGTTGTCCAACATAATCTCTTTGTAACTCTACACACATCTCCCAGCGATGCTCTCATCTCTGTAACCCGTCGAAATAGTACTTAGCGTTTTTCTCTTCAAAATAATTGTTCACGAAGGTGACTGCCTTTACATTTTACGAAAACCTCTGTCCTCCGAGCGCAATTTTCAGATGAGGGAACAAAAGGAAGTCGCTTTGGGCTATATCTGGTGAGTAAGGTGGATGGTCAAGCAGTTCAAACCGTAATTCGTGGATTTTCGCCAATGCAACCGCTAAGGCGTGAGACGGTGCGTTCTCTTGGTGAAACAGGATTTTCTTTTTCTGTAAATGTGGCCGTTTTTCCGCAAGTTCTGCCTTCAGCTTGTCAATTAGTTCTTTTTTTGTAATTTACGTCCTCCAACGTTAAGTCATATCGGACGATGAATGAATTGGGTGAAATGCACAAATGAATCCAGGGTCCATGGAGCTTAGAGTTACCCGACATTCGTCTGCAAGGATAAGGGAAAACCCCGAAAAAAACCTTATCAAGGTAATTCACCCTGACCGAGATTCGAACTCGGGACCTCTTGAACGTGAGGCAGACAAGCTGCCATCTACGCTATCGAGGCTGGCATTTGTCAAGCAATGATGCATAGTATGCTCCTGTAATGGTTTTCCCTTTTTGAAGATGATTGAAATAACTGCATGACTATTCCCAAAAAACTGTCGCCATCACCTTCGCAGCCAAAATTCAGCCTTTTTTTGGAGGGGGGCCCGGTTCCCCCTTTGCAGGCCACTGTTTGGACTGTATTTTTGTTTCGGGCGTATAAAGGTGTATCCAAGGTTCATCTACAGTAATTAATCGGCGCCAAAACTCGGGTTTATTGTGCATAAACTGTGCCTACAGAACGTTGAAAATGTTCATTCGAACACGTTTTTGGTCTAATGTGAGCACACGCGGCACCCAACGCGAGGACAGCTTTCTGATGTCTATATGATGATTTAATATGTAACAAACACGTTCTTTTGACATGTCCATAGCCTCTGCTATCTGTCTCATTTTAATTCGGCGGTCGTCTAGCATCATTTGGTGAGCTTTGGCGATGTTTTCGTCGGTAGTTGCAGCTTTTGGACGTCCCGAACGTCTATCGTCTTCCAAACTCTTATGGTCATGTTTAAATTCAGCTGCCCAAAATTTCACTGTGGTAAATGATTGTGCAGAGTCCCCATACATAGAATCTAACTCATCTTTGATTTGCGTAGGCGTATTGCCTTTCAAAAACAAATATTAAATAACAACTCGATAATCGATTTTGTCAATTTTGATAAAAAACACTCATATCAACTCACTCAAACGAGTGTTACATAACAACCGAGCATCTAATATGACTGAAACTTTGGTTAGTATCTGTCAACAGATGTACAACGAAATTCACTAGCTTTTATTTACGAGTGCTGCCATCTTCATTTTGAGGTTGGAAACTTCTCAGACCACCCTCGTACTTTCAGTCTCTAGGAGCATAGGAAAATATTCTGGTTAAAAGAGCAATCACTACCCCAGCCGGGAATCGAATCCGGGACTTTTGAGTTGTGAAGCCGAGTGCTGACGGGATGGCTCAGGCGGTTTCGTCTGTGGCCTGTATTCGGAAGGTCCGGGTTCGATTTCCGTGGTCAACCTACCTGACCCATGGGTTTTTTTTTTCGTGGGTTTTACGGGTCACCAGGCGACTCCAAATTTCTGGTCCCTCCATTTCATTTCCTTTATCATTTCACATCATCTCTCATCTGGTGGTCTCCTTCAGGGTAGAAGTGTCGGGGATGTCTCGGCGTTGCATGGCACGAATGATATGCTCTTAGTAAAACTTCCTCCTCTGGTGCGACAGTCTCCGCTTTCCGAACCCGGTCTGGTGGGGCCATTTCCGGACCACAGATGGGTGGGATGTCAGTTGTACTGACCTACCGGGAAGTTTCCAACTGGTAAAATGCAGGGACCCTACCCTATGCACCTTCGTGGCTCCTTGGAACGGCCACACTGTGTTTCCTCTCGCCTCATCCTTCCTATTGGGGGTGCCCTACTTGGGGGCATAGGTACAATAGACCAAGTCTGGATCTCCATGCCGAATTTCCTCCATAGCGTAGTCCAGTCCAGTCCAGGCTGCTGGCGATTCTACCACAGGGGCAATTTATTTCACATAAATTGTGTGCTTTAGCGATATCTACATTGTTGTATATTAATTTCACCCCCCCCTTCTCTTACGCTTTAAATGCGATTTAGGAATGCAGAAGTTATTCAGGACGGAAAAAGCTCATATTCCCAGAAAATTAAAAATATACATTTTATTTGTTATTCAAATAGCTTAAACATGTGGTATTCTAATTGAAATGGTTAGGCCAATTTTTGCAAAATAAACGGCAACTAAATGTTTTAAATTTAAAGGATAATTCTGAGTGATGAGTTTTATTGAAAATGTTAGCGTCGCGAAATTGGAAGACCCTGAACTTAAATACCAATTTGGTTTATCTTTGTTTATGTTACATACATGAACATCTTTGAGAGAGTTCCAAAAGTGCATTTCGAGTGAAATACTATATCGGTGCCGAATTTTTGGGAAGAAAATAGTGAAGAAAGTAATTATAGCTTAGTAACTCACCTTAAAAGGCAAATCAACTTCAAACGATCGATCAAGGAACTAAAACGCTACCAGGCTTTCTGCTTAAAGACCATAACAACTGAATTACGAATAATTACATACATTGATGCATGCCATATGGACAACCAGGTGACAATTCATTTTCCAGGTGAAAGTTTGTGCCATTAGATAAACAAAACTTTCAAACTGATATTCCTTATTTGGACCATAACGCATTAACCCAGAACAAGAAAATTAAGGCAGAAAAGCACCGTTTCTTTACCAAAATTACCAGGTTCATTGTGTTCAGGAAATGAACATGAAGGCAACTGACCTTTCAAGATCCACGTTTTGATATTACTATACGACGGAAGTTGTCACCTATAGCAAAACACAAATAAATGGAAAAAAGGAGACCATGGTAGAGAAGTCACCTTAAATTATAATACACCTTTTTTAATTACCGTCTTCCAACATTAAGTCGATATGACTTAATGAACTTAAGTCATTAAGACTTAAGACTTAAGAAACTGTTGTAGAAGTGAGAACTGATGTCTGTCTACTAAATATGCTTTGACTACTTCTTTGATTTGAAGTTTCTGTACTTGGTCAGTATCCTTATTTTCTCCTGACCTCATGGAAATAGTATGGACTTCCAAGGCTAGCGTATAAAGAGCAGCTTTTTTAAAAATGTGAATTTGTTGAGCATCTACAAAGATGCGACACGATGAGTTTTTCTGGCTCTATCGATTGGCTCTTTAAAATATTTGCAGGAAAAATTAAAATTTGTATGGTATTTTATAGGAATAACTCGTGAAAACCTCTTTGATTTTGACTTTTGTATATTTATTCACTACACCAAAAATGTAGATGATGATAAAGCACGTAAATCTACGTTCAATAAACATTTTGTGGTTCAACCCTTTCTGATATAAAAGCTGAGGTTATAACTGCAGATATTTGTATTTGTAATTCAGGACATCCTAATGAACAACATTACATCTATATTTTCTTTATTTGCAACTTGAATGTTTTCAGCTTGATTAGTACCTCTAAGTAGTGTGGCACGAGAATGCGGGACAGGTTATTGAAAGGGGTAAAGCAGATCGGACAGTTCTTGAGATAATGAATGTCGAGATCGCTCTCAGAATCTAATTGTAAATACAGTAATAAGTCTTGGTTTCTTGTATTCAAATATTCATTTCTTATATTAACCACAAGTTACCCTTTTAAGGAGAAAGTAAAATGAAGAGCACCTTAAATAGAATTAATTGAGGACATAATGTTTGTGCAAGGCTAATGGTCCAGACTGCCTGGTTAGCGAGTCAAGTATTCAAGTGTTAACAAATGTAAGCGCAACGGTTGGTCTATTCTGACCGGCGTTGTACATTTCGGTATCAGTGCCACTTACGAAAATATCAGGCAGTAAATTATGTGATGTGTTTATTGCAAGATCGCTAGACGAAGAGAAAAAAGCAACAATGAGTACCCTAAAGTGCTTATTATTAAGGTATTAATTATCATAATATCTATATGTATACCTCTAACATCCTCTTATTGGTTTGAATGTTTATTATTATTATTATTATTATTATTATTATTATTATTATTATTATTATTATTATTATTATTATTATTATTATTATTATTATTATTATTATTATTATTATTATTATTATTATTATTATTATTATTATTATTATTATTATTATTATTATTATTATTATTATTATTATTATTATTATTATTATTATTATTATTATTATTATTATTATTATTATTATTATTATTATTATTATTATTATTATTATTATTATTACTATTATTACTATTATTATTAAAATTATTATTATTAGTCCAAATGAAGTAACCCTATTTTACCAGAACATGATAATAATTATAACGTTTTAAAAATTTGGCATATAAAGCGCTAAAATGCTGAAGTGCAACTTTTTTAAGGAATACATTAAACAACGGTGTTTGAAGATTTGTATTACAATATGAAAGATGTTGAATAAGATTATATCTCTTCTTGGAATGAAGATCACATCTAAATATTAAGTGTACAACACTTTCATCAGCACTTTCACATTTACAGAGGTATCCATCAGGAGAGTCTATATGGAATCCTGGAAAGTAAGTTTTAAATTTCCCATGTCCCGTAGTAAACTGGGTCAAAATAAGATTAGATGAAAAGTACTTTCAGTTTACATGATCATTAACAGTAGGAAAAAATAAATTTGGAGTGATTTGTCCTTTATCGCTATTTATCCAGGTGCTGAATCACATTTCAAAAATGTTTTTTTTTTTAATGTTTTACAACAAATGTTATTGTAGATTTCTTAAAATTGAATTCCTTTTGGGATAATGCGTAACGCTTAGCAATTTCATCTGTCCCCTCATTTGCAGGTATACCCCTATGGACTCTAACCCATGTGATATACACGTGATTGGTGTTTGTTATAATATCGTTCCTTATTTTGGTAGCAAGTGAATATGTAGTGTATTTATCCCCGATAAACCTGACAGATGCCTGGCATGTTTAAATTCCTTTTTCAGGTGGAAAGGCATTGTTTATTTTAGGCTACTATAGTTTCTTTATATCTGCAAGTTCTGTAGTGCAAGTTTTTCACGATTATTAAAAAACAGGTAGAGGAATAAGGATATTCTTTAGAACAGAGAGACATGTGAATGCAATGTATAGCACTTTTTTTAAATAATTGAGGGTTATTGGAGTGGTGATTTGCCTCTAAAAGGTTGCCTGTTGTTGTTTTAATTCCCGCCACAAGAAAGTCATATACCGTAAAGTGTCAGCAAGAACCGTTGCTGGCCTAATTTACCCTAATGACCCATAATTAATAAACCTGGGGCAATAATTAGCATATAGGAATCCCAGTACATCGCAATGTACTTTAGGAGGCCAAGCACGTTTCGCAAGAGACCCAGGGAGGAGGGGTGGTGGTAATTAAGAAACACCACCTGCATGCACTTGTTGCCAACACGCCACGCCGGAAGCCTGCCTTGTGAGAAACTACGGAAACCTCCAATGTCACTCTGGGCTACGTTAGTGGTCTTTATCAAAACTCCGCAAAATCGTGTGAATTGTAGGCATTGGCGTGATTTAGGGTGTCTATACAAAATTATAAAATCACGGGCTTCGCTAACAAACGCTTTGAGGACTTTTCACAGTAGCTCTCTCATTAGAAAACGAAGTTTTGAAATACACGAAATTTAGTTGCGAGAAATTGGGGTTATACAAGAGAGGGGGACACCTCATACTCCTAGAACTACACATATCCACTGTCCAGGAGGGAGGACCTCGGGAGGCTACAGAACCTTAACAGCACCAGGTTCGAAGACCTATCTCGTTGTTGGATCTGCCCAGAGAGGACAATGAACGACTCATCAATCAAGCAGTGTTCTGATGTCCACCCTCCTTTGAGAAAGCATTCGCTACATCTGTCCTGCACCGCCGAAAAACCCCAGAAGCACAATAATATTCCTCTGATTTCAGAGTTAAACTGTTAAATAGAAGCAATGACCATGCAACTTTGGTTTCACTTAGTATATGTTGGAATTATTTGGAGATTTAATATCATATTGGCATGTTGCCGTGGTAGTTCAGGAGTTAAAACGGAGACCGGAAGATCTGTGATTCAAATCCCACCTATGGGTAACAAATCTATGATAAAACCTTCGGCTAAATTAGTTGACTTTTTTTAAGAAAAAGAAAATAAATTTATGTACTCCAACGTTGTCATATCGGACGATAAATGAAAGGACGCTCGAATGTGCCCAAGTCCATAGAGCTTAGTGTTACCAGACATTCATCTTTCAGGACACCCCCCCCCCTATTGCGTAGGTGGTAGCGTGTCTGCCTCACGTTCAAGAGGTCCCGAGTTCGAATCTCGGTCAGGGTGAGTTATATGGATAATGTTTTTCCGGGTTTTTCCCTTATCCCTTATGTCGGATAACTCTAAGCTCTGTGGACCCCGGACTCATTTGAGCTTCATCTCACCCATTTTCATTCATCGTCCGATATCACTTGATGTTGGAGGACGTAAAATTAAAAAAAAAAAAAAGAAAAAATCAGGATAAGAAAAAATCCCGGAAAAGCATTATCCAGAAAACTTACCCTGACCGAGATTCGAATTCGGGACCTCTTGAACTAAGGCACGCTGCAGAAGCGGGCTAGAAATTAGTAGTTTCAGTAGCAAGTAAGAATGTTGTCTATCTCAACAATGTTAATCTACATTATTTGGCAACTAAAACCTCCTTTTAACTCGAAAAAAAAAAATCGTTCTCGATAATTATCTAGTTCAAAGCTCCTTCTAATGCTTAATTAACTGGAGAGTACTTACCAAAAGGTTTGATTTCTCCAATCTCCCGCGATCACTCTCATTGATCACTTCTCCGATTCTATCATGTGGATTTGGCCGCAATAATTGGAGGTACAAGTTTATTAAACACCATTTAATTAATCCTTCTTCTTTAGAGTAAGCGAAATTTTATTTCAGTTTGGTTTTAATATTTACAAAAATAATGCGTTGACAGTTATTATAACTCTTCTGTCTTAAAACACAAAAATTGCTTTTATTTTCGATTAGGATTATTTTATGCCTCACAATCTTAGTCTTAACCTATAGAAATACTTGCTTTAAAAACTATACGCCGAAATTTGATCCACGATATTGATGTCATTAGAACATACAATTTATGACAGTTAAAATATTTTTATCGTTAGCCGTTTCCGCAACATTCGTTGTATGAAGTTTGTGGGCAAACGTACCTAGGAAGTATTGAATATGACTTGTTATTAATATGAAGTATAAAATCCAAATTATTTTTTAATTAATAATATAAATTTTAAGACTAAAATTAAATAATTTTTCGTGAGGTACAAAAAAATGATACAATATTTAATTTAGCACGAAAATCGGTTAAATTAATTCTTGAAAACGCTTCATGTCTTTATGTTGAAACGTTTCTAAAATGCACCTACGTGACTAAATTTAGGCAAATTGACATTCTCGAGACAGGCACTGCTTAAAGAAAGGGAAATTTAGTGGCAGAATCTGCTGTTATAAAAGTTGCATTTCAAATTTCTCTTCCACTTATATTTTGTAATTACATTCCTCCCAAAATTCATACCGAGTTTTCAGTGGAAATCTTCATGATAAACATATATCTTGCATTTTGTGGAAATGCAAGAATGGCCTTTTGCCGAACTGATAAATCGTAAGCGTTAGACATAAATTTTCTGCACAAAAACTACAGAGCACGATTTATATTAAAATGTTTGTGGCATTGACCATTTCCGAGATACTCTTTGTTAAGGAGTTTCCAACTGGTAAGTCGCTATTCATCTTTCTCGTTTTCATCACATAGCGTCGCAGGTTTTAAAAATCTTTGAATATCGCTTTAGCCTAATGCACATGCCTACAAATGCGTAAATATGTAATTTAAATTTATCTCAGTTAAGAATTAAGCAGATAATATGTTTTTGCAGGAATATTTTAAACAGGAGTGAGTAGAGAAACTAATGTGAAAGTAACACATCGTAGGTTAAGTATATATTTATACCTTTTTGTGATGATTTGTCGTAGGTATCAAAATTCTTCAGAAAGTGGTTACCAATGTTTTCAGATGCTCAAAGATCAAGAAGCCAAATAACGCTTCTACATCTGACATTTGGTCCGGTGACATACACAGAGGCTGAATTGATATCGGCACATCCTGGGTTCCATTCCCGGAGGGGTGATTGGGGCTCTTCCGCTACCGATAACCCTCCAATTTCGTCCTAGAGTCAATCAACTCCTAACGGAAACGGGTCCCTGAGGATTAATTGGGAAAATTGGCTTATCGATCATCATCATGCTAATGCACAGACAGCTTACGAGGAATGTCCGAGCTTCGATATTTCAATATTTGAATATAAATATTCTTATTTGAGAGCTTTGCTTACTGCGCTTTCCTACAGCGTTTATGGCTAAAATTACATGCTTTCTATAAATTAGTTTTTATTTTTAAAAATGGTAATAATATACTAAGTATAACGGATCAGTAAATATACGAGAATGCCATATCTACAATAGGATTTGTAGACAAGTATGACACTTCATTTTGCTAAACTGACAGGAGTGTTAAACTATTAAATACATTACTCCTATAATTTAATTATATGAGGCCGGACGCTGTTTTATCTTTCTCTAGCACGCACAGATGGTAAGCAGACGAGCATTCCATTCCTAAAATTTGATAATCATATATCATGGCAATAACATATTTTGAGATCTAAAAAAGGCCATTTTTACAAAAGGACCCAAGCGAATATAGTGTATTTCTGTGTGCGCATCCATGTGTCAATGAGTGAGCATAACTATGAGCATAACTAAAAAAAATTAATTCGATATATTACATTCACATGACATTCTCTAGTGCTCTTTTACAAACCCTTCTGCCTAACTTTTGTTGGTTTACTCATTGATGCAGTTAAACTATTGTGGTTCTCAGCGAGTCTGTCTATATTGCACGTTTGCTCAGAGGCCACTGTCAGGCTTGAGTTTCTTTTACGTGCCGTAAGTCTATGACCATCGGCTTTATTTCCCTTCCGGAGGAAGCCACGCTAAGGATTTCAGATCGGTTGGTTTTAGTAGATTAATAGTATGTAATTAAATATATATTAATTTCTGGCAATTGATTTTTCTTTCACACTAGCAGTGTGTAGGAAAAGGATTTGGAGTCAGACCGAAAAATACAGTGCCATAGCTCAGATTTAAACCACGGATCTCCCTGAGGCCACCATTAATTGACCTAATAGTGGTCTAAACTATAAACCTCGGGACTTAAAAGTACTTACAGTATTTATAAGTGCCATTAAGTTAATTGTTCCATGTGTACGTATATGAGAACTAACGTTTGTTAAGAAAAATGTAAGTCAGTTGGAGAATTAAGTTCGTACTGGCATGTTGTCATGGTAGCGCAATGATTAAGAACAACTGAATGAAGACCCGGAGATCCGTAGTTTAAAACCCGGCTATGGAATTGGATTTTTCAGTCTGACTACCTATACGTGTATTAATTTATTTAGGTAAGATGACATAGTTTTAGACAGATAAATGTTACTATAAATGTACTGCAGCTTTTCCAGCTGTTAAGTATTACTATTTTCCGAATTAGATAATTAAATAAACTGGAGTGGGAGCCTCAGTTTTAAATATTAGTGTAATTTAGGTGTTATGCAGTTAGTAATTTAAATTAAGAAAATATATTAAAAAACGTTGTAATAAATGACAGTTTTTTAGGAAGATGAAATATAAAATATGGGAGATAAGTTTGGTATAGACCCGAGAAACCAGAACTGGAATCACAGATTCATTTTATACTTTTCGTTTAGAGATAAGCTCTCATTACTTGTTTATATGTTTGTTGTAGATATAAGAGTGGTATTGGCTAATTCAGTAATACATCACACAGAAAATAAAGCTAGCATATTACACAAATATAACTATTTGTAACAAAAACTTCAGTTATCTTAAGAAAATGAGATCGATTTCACAAAGAAATTTCTTGCGTCTTCAGTCCATCAACATACTTCGTTGTCAAGGATTCCGGTTACTATGTTATTATGTTTTTTTTTTTTTCAGTATTATAAAATATGAAAACGAAACAAACCTAAAAACAGAATTAACTGCTGGTACTTAAAATTCATTACGAGATGTTTAAAAATAAATCCATTAAAAATACACATCGCGTAATGAATTTTGAAATACCTGCAGTTGATTCTATTTTTAGGTTTGTTTTCAGATTTTGGTAACGCTAAAAAGACATAATAACATGGTAACCGGAATCCTTGACAACGAAGTGTGTTGATGGACTGAAGATGCAAGCAATTTGTTTGTGAAGTCGATCTCATTTAGAAAGAAGAATGAACATCATTTTCTTAAGATAAGTGAAGTTTTTGTTACAAATAGTTATATTTGTGTAATATCAATAATATATTTTTAAAGAAAAACGATCAGAGGCTCATCGCTTTATACTTTGAAAACCCAAACCGTAACAAAGAATATATCAGAAGTTGTTAATTCCACATAATAGTTTATTTTACCTTAATGTGTGCTTTAATGAGATGTAAATTTTTGTTCTTTTATGGTTCACCAACCATACAAAAATCACGCAACATGTGGAAGACTTCAGTTTTATTGTAGAAACATTATATTTATCTTGCATATTTCTTAAACTATCATATTTAAATAAAAGTTCTTATAGCTATTTTTTGATAAAATAAAAAATAACGATTGTTATCAATTCGATTAAGTTTGTAATATTTAACTGGCTGTTCTTTTATGAGTTATGCTGTTTATTGGCAGGCTCTGCAAATATACATGGAGAGTTTATAGAGTTACTTTTCCCTAAATTCAGAGAGCCCCCAAATGTGAATTTCCATTTGAAATCTGTGTTTCCTATTTTTGGTACTACGTCCTCCCTTGCTATAGGTACACGGTAGATAAGTAAAGACGAAATCAAGAGACTGCCTGGAACGTTTGTGCAAAATATTAATTTCAGCAATATTTATTTACACGACAAACAAAATATCTTGAGTTTGTGAATCCATCTTCATTCTGAATTCATTATGTATAGTGTCGCTTAACTGGTAAACTATTAAGATAAAAACTTTAAAACAAAAGATAGATTTCTTTAAAACCAATAATTTTATTTGGCACTAGCTATTTCTTTGCTATTCTTAGCTATTATAGTTGTTATTGATCTCAATTTTTTGTATAGTTTGCTGTGACTATTCATTTGTTTTTCGCAATGCCATGGGTCATTTTTATAACAACATTTATCGTGAGTAGCGATGTAAGAATAGGCTTTTATACGACAGGCAGGCATAATATAGTAATGGGTAGCGTACGTGTTACACATCACATTTTTTGCCCACGTACACGTGACAAGACGTGAGACAGGCACTTGAGTTGGGCTACCAAGATTTCTACTTGATATATGGACAACACTTGTCGCAGCAAATGGCTGTCGTCCCGGTGGTGCTAGCCGATTAGCCTGTGACGTGATGACGGATGACCGGGGTTCGAACCCCTGGCTGTCACTCAACCGAATTCCCCCGACTCGTTCATCATTTAGCAGCTTAATCCTCAGGATTATGTCTCCATGTTGGCAGAGTAATGGACGGTCGCGTCAGCCTGCGTATCATCCTGAGGTGGACGCTTTGATTGTCCATCCACAGGCTGCATGCGGTCTTCTCTCGGCCAGCACTCTCATCAAAAGTTTCATATATACCCCATTATTTTGTTCCATAGACTTTGTATAAGTAGATATGTTTCACACTTACTGAATTAAAATGTTACACTGCCTATAATTGAATGCAGTCAAGATATACATATTTTTAAAACAGAAATCACTAAACACTATCTTATGACTCCAAATTTCCATATTTTCATAGTTTTAATATTTGATGTTGCGATTCCTATTATATACGCTGATTTTAGTGAGAAAGCCATTAAAAATGAGCCTTCTTCTCGGAACGATGTTTTGTGATGAAATTATTTTATGAATTTCCCGTAGCTTTAACAGTCGATGCACCAAGACAATCTATCTCAGGCGTGGTCGCGGAGGATACTTTTAGGAAGAAATTTACCAAAATTCTACAACAATTTCTCACTTTTTAAATTTTTTTACTATGTTTGAAAGTGAAGAAAAGCACGCCGTAACGTATCTGAATAAATCACGTTTGAAGCGTACTTTCTGTGTACATGGAAATTCAAAACCAAATTCACTTTGAGTCTATCTTCTACGACGTTCCAACTTATACTGATATATATCCGTCTTCTACGAGATTAGACCTTAGAATGACGCTATATTTTTGCAAAATCAAGATTACTGTTTTTTTTCTTCACCAAGGTGATTACATATTACTTATTTACTGCGTTACTATGACAACCAATACAATCGTTTTAATTATTTAATTAATTACATAATTTTATTTTCGAAACTTAATTAAACAATTTAACACTTAAATATCATTGAAAATAATTTTAAATTCATAAAACATCATAGGCCGGAGGCCGGATTAAAATAACTGTTGCATAGTAAGAGTCTATTTTCGTAGCTTAAAAGCCTATTACGATCTCTTTAGAATGAAATATGAATGAAATGTTGAACACATTATGTACCTTTACTCATCCTCATAATTTTGATTGTCCTTCTCAAACTAGTCTCCCCTGAATGCGATGCACTTGTCCCAGCGTTTCTGTCAGTCTTCAAAGACATGCTGGAAACCATTTTTGAGAGATCCTTCAAAATCACCTCCACAGCCTTCACCACTACTTCTAATGATGGATAATGCCTCCCACGAAGGCGTTTCTTCAAGTTAGGGAATAGAAAAAGTCACATGGGGCTAAATCCGAACTATAGGGAGGGTGAGGGATGCACTTTAAGTTGATTTTTACAAGATAATCAGCAACATTGGCAATATGCGGCCGCGCATTATCGTGGTGCAGCATCCAGCCTGCTTCACGAAAATGTGGCCTTCTCGCCTGATATTTACTTGCAATGTTTTCAGGACATCCCTGTAGTATTGTCCAGTTACTGATGTGTGTGCAGGAACAACATGCTGATAAACCATTCCATGAATATCAAAGAATGAGATGACCATAACTTTCCCAGCAGAAGCAACCACTTTTGCTTTTTGGGGGGTTGGTGATAAAGGAGATTTCCACATTGAGCTTTGCTGTTTGCTATCAGGATCAAAATGATGTAGCCAAGTTTCATCAGCAGTGATTACGTTTCATATAAACTACGAATCTTCCTCTAACATCAACTTTAACTGCCTGTTACCTCCATTGCAGCGGTGGGCGATACTGAACATGTCAGAACTTGCCTAGTTCTCAAAGGCGGGAACCAGGAGTACCAACATTGAAGCTACTACGGCGTGTTTGTTTCACATTAAGCTAACAGTAAGATTGAATTTTAGTGCAAAAATTACTACCGTAAAAAATTATTATAATTCTTTATTGAACAACCCTCGTATATTTCAACACTGTAGTGATGACTTATAGGTATTCCACATAAATATTACATTGGGGACTGGAAGATGCTCAAGGGCCTTGCATCTCAATCTGAAGATCTTTCGTGCTACCCTTAGAGTCCAATGAACTGAACACTGCAAGAATACGGAGACTTAAAATCCCGAGGCCTACAACTGTAATTGAGCCCATGAATACCAGTACAGCAAACAACCGAGGGGGATGCCTCAGGTGTGGATGCCTCTGGTCACCAGGCGAATGCTGGGTATGTTAATTACATCCACCAATCCCGTCCCTCCATTTCATCTCCAATCATTTCACATCATCTCTCACCTGGTAGTCTCTTTGAGGCTCGAAGTGTCGGCGGGAGTCTCGCAGTGCATGGTAGGATGATGTGCTCTGAGTAAACCAATTCCTCCTTCGGTAGGACGGTTGCCGGTCTCCGAAACCAGGTCTCGTGGTGGAACAGCTTCCGAACCACATTAGGATGGAATGTCCGTTGTCCTGGCCTATCGGGGGAAGTTTCATCTAAGTGAAATATATGGACCCTGCCCTCTGCATTATTGTGACTCCTTGAGGCGGCCGCCCTGTGTCTTCTCTCATCTCATCCTTCCTCCTCGGGGATGCCTCACTGGGGCCGAATTAATCCAGTTATCCAGTTCAGTAAGTATGGGAAATTCGCATTATATTCAACTAAAACATCCTATATTAAGATTTCGCCTAAAATATAAACTTTGAAGCCTCACTAATCCAATAAGAATATTTTTTATAATTTGTGTACTTGTGCGTTCTGGGAAACTTCCAAGAATAGGACAAGATCTTTAGGAAAATCCTTCGTCCCAACTTCGCTTTACATGGAATCTTTTTTTCCAGAATTTTGATCTTTTTTAAAATGTCTTTAAACATTTTAATTAAATGGCTATGAACACGCAAATCTGGCATTCTCTTGTATATATGACTATGTTAAATAAGTAACATCACAGTGGGAGGTGACTTAATGCTCATGACGTGGTAAACTTAACACAGAAAAGAGCTTAGCTACCAACGCTCAGAGAAATCCTAGGTTCGAATCTGCGTAACTTTCACTATCACACCGGGAAGTGATTAAGTGGGGAAGATAGGTGCCATTGTTTGTTGTGGTGGAGTGCACTTTACAACTGTTGCAATTCGGTGAATAGCTAATGGGTTTCAGAGTAGACTGACTGCTGAACACGAAAAAACTCTTTGAGTGGTTTGCAACCAAGCGTATCGGGTCTTAATGTAACTGAAAGATTTGCTGCCTGTGTTTGACTTCTTAACCGCTAGGACGTATTGTGTTGGAACAATATGGCTTACTACTCTAGTCGGAACACATTTTCACTTCACCTACTACATATATACTTATAGTACAGAGTAGAGAAAGTATTATTCCATCCAAAATTTTATGGAAAATGCTGTTTTGAATACGTATTTTGTACCTATGGAGAAATATACAATAAAACCATATCTACAAATGTTTATTTCAATATAAATTAGACATGCAAATAATGTTTCCTCAAGAATAATTTGTTATAGATTGGATGGAGAAAATCATGTGAATGTAAAATTAAGATTCTAGAAAAAATCGAGTGTATGTGTGTTTGAATAGTATAATTCGAAAACCAGAAGTCAATTACATATGAAACGTGCTGCTTAAGTTACCGACCTTCCAAGGAATTTGAGGAAAATGCCCCAACTACTACCAGAAAATGTATACGAAATAAACCGGAATGCACTCCCGCCCTTAGGTTGGCACTCTCATCCCAGCATGCGCAGTGGAATCAAAGTGGTGGGGTTTGTGTCATTATTCTGTTATGTATACAGTTTGCTCCTCTAGT